>JAJLXZ010000045.1:0-12241 GCA_030571575.1 Kazachstania viticola
AAGTCTTTTCTATAATATAAAACTACCTTACCGGATTGGCCAGTGGCTTTTGAAGACATTACTTATTTAAGAAAGAAGTGCATTACTTTCCTTCTTTGAACGTATATCGCAAAGACCAGGAAACGGATTTGATACAAAGGTGATATTGTACTGAAAAGTTTATAAAAAATGTATGAATTTACAGAGTCACTAGAAACTTGAGGTACAAAAGTATTTTACGTTACAATTATAAATTGGATGAATTTTTTTAATCTGAATATACGAGGTGATCACCTTCCCTAATCGATATAATCATTGATATGTAATCTAAGTTCATACACTTTGAACCCATTGCCATATTTGAAAGTAAGTCTTTAGAGTCTTAGTCTCCCAGTAACTTTTGCCCCTAAGCTTTTCATTACCATCTTTACTATAGTTTTCTAAATGCTTCGGGATTTAATGACTCAAAGGTTTGATATTTGGGCATGTCTTGGTAGGCATACTTCATACCTAAAAGTGTACTAATTCAATACGGGCAGTTTTGAGAATTCCATTGAGAGGCTCTTCAAGTTATTTTCTATAGCACCTGAGAAGATAACTGCGGTGAGAACTTTTTGGCAATATCAAAAATATTCGAATCTGCTGCTAAGACAGTATTGATATGTTGTTGAATTGGATTACTCTACCGAAGGCTCATTGTAATATATAATGGTTGACACGATAAAATTTGTTATGGTGATAAATCCCTACAAGGACACGAAAAAAGTCAATCCCGTGTACCGGCTACAAGACATAATGCAACTGAATCAAAAAGAACAAATATTTTACTACTTACGCCTAACTACATATCAGAATCGACTCTAGTCTTCTATTTGATACAGAAAGAGATTGGATGATATATACTTGAAATAAATAATAAAAGATCAATTAAGTACTTTCTGTAAGGTTTGATGAAGGCGTTCATTTGGATTTTTTACTATTGTTCTACTTATCACCCCTTTGATTATTCTGTGTTGAAGTCGGTATGAAGGTATTTTATTTTCACTTTACACAAAAGTGTTAAGGTAAGGTCACATATCTACCCAAAAGCTCCTTGTTGCAAGAGGTTAAAGGAATGCATGGATAGAGAACCTCGAGACACTCATTCTGTCGTAACTCTTTTAAGGAAAGTGGAAATAGCCTCAAAAAAGTTGTACTTTTCATGTCTTTTTTGAATCCGCAAGCTTTAATTTTAATTGTGTCAGCGTCATATTATATGGAAGTTTAGAGGCGACACAACAAAGAAAAAGTTGATTTTTATAAAGTTTCCATTCAGTGGCTCTGCTAAATAATTATTTTACTAATACCATGTCAAAACATTGTATATGCTATAACTTAATAAGTTCCGCATGGCTGTCTAGGCTATTTTTTGAAGTAAATAATCAAGTCGTGGACGGGACACATGTTAAAGAAAAGTTACTATGATATGTATACAAGAAGAACAGAAATGGTTATGACTTATTAAAAGACATTGTTATAAAAATGATGTATATGCTTAAATGACGTATATACAGCAATTATATCGTTGGTTTATTTAATCTCTATCAAATAAGTTCTCCTCAAAATGTATTTATCGAAGACTATTTAAAATCAAAAAGGAAATTGAGTAAGGCGGTAAGCTCGTCTTTATCAATTTTTCCTAGGCTATTCTCTATTGTAATAACCACTGCATCTTCCTCTTTTATTGCTCTTGGATTTATCACACCTGCAGAGCAACAGTTCCAAAGCATAATTAAACTCATTAGGTACTTAAGATTTTTCATTTTGTATTTATCCTCACTTTTCTGTTTATTTTTGTGGTTGAAAAAAGTTGAAAGAATAAATAAAAAGAACAACTTGAAATGTTGAGTGTATCAAAAAATCAAACATTGAAACTGCCTGCTCATATAAATATGATTATATACACATTGATTTATTTAATTATTCTGTCTTCTCTCTAATTCATACACGCACAATTCCACAAAAAAGGGTCACAACCTCAAAATGACGTCTTCTGGAAAAGCATCAAGGTTATTGCTAAAATTACTAGGATTTTTTTTTTCGAACAATTGCTTGCATTTATCCTACAGTCTTATTGGGTGAAAAGTAACGTGTTGGAACCATAGATTTAGTTACATCAAGAAGTTCTATGCAATTATCCAGAAAAGTCTCACCCGCGAGGCTTGCCTGATTATTTTCAAAATTAAAATGAGACTCATAAGCAGGCCTCCATCTACCTTCACTAAAAACTCAAAACTGGCGTAGAACAAAGGAGATTTAAAAAGGCTCACTAATTTAATTATGAGCCATTATTGGAATTTTCTTATAGAACTTTCATTTGGTTTGGTATTTAACAGAGTTATTTTGAATTTAATAGACCTTAATTTGATAATTTTTTGCTTTCGCTTCTAAAACCAAAAAATACAAGATTGAAAAAACATAAGAAATGTATTAGAGGTATATTAAATTTTACTTGTAAAGATGCGGTTCTTTATTTTTTCTTTTGACTGGATCTGTCAGTATTGGGCCATCTTCTAATGAGAACACTCACTTCCTCTGATAAAATTAAGATTTAAGGAACTTTCTACTAGAGAGAGTTGAGGCTCATAACACATTTCTATATTCTACTAACTCCACACTTTATCTACTTTTTTCACGGACTTATAGTCGCTTATTTATGTTCTAGCAGCAACAACTAGTCATAAAGTATACACATCATATAATATCTACCCTGTTGTCTAATCATCTCACACGTCATGAAGCCCTTCCCCACAAACATCATTAATGTTCAAATCAAATCCCATAAAGTGACATGGAAACTTTTTCATCTCAAACTCAGTACGTAAGGTTATATATATCAACAAGATTATTCATATTGTATAAAAGATGTTTACTCTATGTATCTAAATAAAATCTAGGACCAAAACTTTCCCAATATTGTACTTCAGTTTATCTCTTGTTATCTTTAGTATTTTACAGTTGTGAATTATATAGCTTTTATAGAAAATATATGAATAAACTTTAAATTAGAGCAGCGCTTGATCTTGAAAGTATTTTTATATTGACTTTATTTGTTTGCTCTTCTGAGAGCAGTAAAGATAAGGTTGAAAAATACCCATATTATACATTATTCTTAAAATCTCTTTGACTAAACAAAGTAAATGTAAGTATTCCAAAATGTAACAGATCAATTAGATTTATTTTGGAAATTTATAGTGGAACTTTCTGCCTACAATACCCGAGTCACACTGTGACCCTCTAGCAATGTCAAATCTACGTTACCAAAAAACACGCAATCATGTTAGAAAAAGGGTAATTTTAGCAATTTTAGAACTTTTAAATATTTTAAATTAGTGTAAATTAAAATAGTATATAAGATCATCAAAATTTATTATTACTGTAATTTTATATATTATATAAAAAAAGAATATTGAATTTCAAAATCTATGAACTCGCTAATATGTTTACTATCATATCTGATAATCAATCTCCTGTATATCTAAATAACCAATACTTTTATGTAATTGAGGCTCAGTTAATAAATGAATAACCTCTTTGCTCACTCTTTTAAAAGTGGTACGTCTTCTATAAATATAAAATTTTGTATAAAAAGAGTGCATAAGCTCAACCTCGTAAAATAACTTTCTCATAGACCAATTTACAGTATATACAAATAATTACAATATCACTTCCCTGGTTAACTATTTAAACAATACTCCTAAATTTAAACAAAGCACGTGCTTTTTACTTACAGATGTAATTACTTGTATACTTTTTTAAAAATAAAAAATATGGGCGTGTGGCGTAGTTGGTAGCGCGCTCCCTTAGCATGGGAGAGGTCTTCGGTTCGATTCCGGACTCGTCCATTTACATTTTATCTTTTTATGATAAACTATGTAGATTTTTTTCACACATTGGCTGTTTGAGATTCATTAGTATATTTATCTATTATAAGTGCACATGGTTATTTGTTCCTATATATCTCGTTATATCTTTAGTGAGTTTAAGCTAATATTGAGATTAGAGACTTTATCTTTATCATCTGTTTTATTTGCTTTTCTATTATTCTCTTTTTCGAGCTCTTGAGAAAAGTTAGAAGAGAGCTTTATTTCATCAGATTGATATATGTTATCACTATTTGAATTCTCTGCTCGATTACCAAAATCATCATGGTGAGTATGTATACCACTACTATCTTGTAGACTCCAATAATCATTGTTTAAATACGAAGAGAAGTCTGTACTTGCAGTAAAAGCGTTATTAAAGGAACCAATAGCACCTCCACCAAATGACATTAAACTTTGGGTATCAAAATCTTGACTACTATTGAATCCACCTAATTGTCCTTCCATTCCCATATTAAATGAGAACTGTTTTCTATTATTACCGTCCATGATATTTGCTGATCGATCCTTCCTTGGTCCTGGTTTACTTAGTTGAACTGTACATAATTGTAAATTGTCTAATGAACCTTCAACTAAACAACCTTTTTGTCTGAAATGAATTAAGAGGTGGTTCCATAATAAGTTTCTAGATAAAGATCTTGGGTTACCTAAGATAACCAACCCATATTTGGCACGAGTTAAACCGACATTTAACCGCCTAGGGTCACGTAAAAACCCAATCGCTTGTTGTTCGTTTGCACGAACACAGGATAGTATAATATAATCCTTTTCACGGCCTTGGAAAGCATCCACAGATGCTACTTCAACTTTAATATACAAATCTTTGTCGAGAGCACCATTCATTTGCATATATTGGAGAATATACGCTCTTTGCCCTTCATACGGCGTAATAACACCAATTTGTTCAGGTTTGACACCATCTTTAAATAGTTTTGTAATGATTCTCTCACAATTCATAGCTTCAATTCTATTTAGGTACGAAGTACCATTTGTTGATATTTCTTCTCTACCATAATTCGCCCAAAACATCATAGGAACCCCATGAATTGGCCATGGGAAGGTACTATTAGGGACGGTTCTCTGCTCAATTGTGACACCATTCTGTAAACTACCTTCATAAAACATATTACTTGGAAATTCACTTAGGTTAGGATTCATACGATATTGAACTTCCAATCGAATTGGGATATGTCCTAAGGAAATTAATCTTTCAAATAATGATTGTTTTAAGCCAGCATCTGCAGCTTTTCTTTCTAAAATAACGGGCCCTAATTGTTGATGATCCCCTACAAGGATTACTTGTTTAGCACCTTTCACAATAGGAATTAAACATTCCGGTTCGGAAGCTTGAGTACTTTCATCAATCAATACAGTTCTAAATTTGGTATCCAATCTCTTATCACCTGCACCAACACAAGTGCAACATACAACATCTGCTTTCGCTAATATTTCAGTCTCGGCTTTTCTCACCAATTTAACAAATCTCTTTGTATCATTTGCAGATAATTCTCCAACTTCCTCCTTTAATTTTAATAGTTTCTTCAATTCACTTTGAGCACTCCTTCCGACCAAATTATGTAATGCTAAATTTGAAACTGAACTTTCAACATCTTCTCTACTTTTAGCTGTTAACCTAACAACTTTTAATCCTAAATTTCTTAGTTTTGCAGCTAAATGATCTACAGCAACGTTAGAAGGAGCACAGACTAAGATTCTATCTTTATGGATCTTTGAAAGGTGATATACTATAGTAGCAGAAGTAACAGTTTTACCAGTACCTGGAGGACCTTGAATTAATGATAGTGGTCTTTGAAGAACATGTTCTACAGCATTGGATTGAGAATCATTTAATTTTGTAAAATGTGGTATTGACATTTCTTTAGGTAATGGTACATCAAAGGACATATCAACAACTTGATGACCTAAAATTTTATAATAAAGATAACCAGAAATAGATTTTTTATCCACCGCAAACTTTTTCAAAGTATCTTGCATTCTATCATAAGAGGTACCTTTCCAAATAAATTCTGCTGTAAAACCGGTAGTTAAATGAGTTGGAGGTCTTGTCTTGCTTGGTTTTAATTCTAAAGTAAATGTGTCTTGGAAACTATTTGGTAGACGAACTATATAACCTCTACCTTCCCAATCAGGATGTTGTAAACCAGAATACCATAAAGCCATTTCATCACCAACAGCTACTTTCAATTCATTTGATTCAAATGTGGATAGAGAGAAGGAGACTAAATGTCTATTATTTAAAGCCAATGACCAAGTAACAGAGATATGTTCTAAAGCTTGAGATTCTTTTAATTGTTTATCGTAATCAGCTTCTAATTTGATTAAAGGACCATAAGATCTTTGATATTCATAAGCATCTTGATATCTTAATAGAAGTGGTGGAATTTGTTCCTGTTCTTCTGGCAAATCTAAATCATTAATTGTTGCATCTTTGTTTGATCTCCATTTTGCCTCCAATTTTGAAATTTGAGTAGGAGTTATTAATCTCGCATTTAATTTTTGATCATCAGTTGGATCTTCAGCTATCCAAGATAAAAATTTTCTTTCTTCTATCAAAGGTTGCCATTGGTCAGTATCCCAATTTGGATTTTTATTCTGAGCACATGGAATTCTACATAATAATACTACAACAGCTTCACTTTTTGCTGAAACAAACCCCAATAAAAACACATTTTTCCTACCACAATTATAACACTCTAAAACGGTATCACCTAAATCAGAATCTGGGTGTAAAGAGACGGTATTGTGATGAGACAATACCAAATGATTAATAATATGTGAACTATTTGTATTATTTTTTGAATTACAAAACCATTTATTACAGTTATTACATTTTATAACAGATGTAGGAGAATTGATTCCACAGTAAGCACAAGCATGTTCAGAAGTTGTAATCAATTCATTATTTTGATTATTATTTGAAGGGACATCATTATCCGATTCAATATCTAAATCAGGTACGATAACAGTATTATTGCTATTATTATTTAAATTTTCATCTGTTTGAAAGAAAAGATTATTTGATGTTTCAGTATCGATAGACATAATTGCATTATTTATCCTATCTTTTTTTTTCTAATTATAATTATTGTATAGTTCTTGCTTTAAGTGAGAATTATTTTTGTGTAATCGATGAAAATTTTTCTTTTTCAATTTTTTTTTCATATTTTTCTAGATTTTATTGCTCAAGAAATTAAAATATTGATGATTTTAAATATTTATATTTCATTATTTTTGATTATTATTACTATATATATATATATATATATATATAAATGTAAACAGAAGGGTGTAGTGAAAACAAATGAGAATTACAAGTGAGAGAACGATTTAGCTAATGATAATTTGATAAACGATTGCCTTCTTGAATTATTATTTATATTTTCTTTCAAAGAAATTAAAGAATCCGAAGAAGAGATTGAATCTACGTCACTTTTGCTATTTGAATCGTTACTATGTGGTCTTGAAGAAGATAAATTATCTAATTCACTCATTACATATTTTTCTAAACCGTAAATATGAGTAGGTATAACTTTTGTAGATGTATTGTCGTTATTAGTGGGAGGGTTAGTATTATAATTTGAATTTGCATTTGAATATGAATATGAGTTATTAGTATTATTATTATTATTGTAGTAATTATTTGAATATGAACCATAATTGGACAACCTAGAGGGAGTTCTTGACAATCTGTGAATAAAAGCGCAAGAATTAGCTCTCCTTGAACGGGTGGTGGTAGAAGAGTTGCTTGACACGGGAGAAGAAGCTAATTGATTCAATGAATTAATCTTTTTAATTGGAATAGGAGAACAACTATTTATAATACTATCATTGTTATTATTATTCGAATTCATCGAAAAAGATCTAGTTTGTTTATTATGAGATAAAAAATAAATATCCTTATTAAACGGGCTCTTATCATAAGCATCATCATTATCTATTCTAAAATTCAGTGTAAAGATATCTTCTTCTCCTTCTTCATCATCTTCTTGATCCTCGATATCACAAGCCTGGGAGCAAGGGTCTTGGACGGCTCTTTCAAATATATTAGATTTGGAATACACAGAACTCATAATTTACGTTTGATTCTATTATATGTATATACATATACATATACACTATACCTTCACCACAAGCCCATACAACCCAAGCCAAGAGAAATACTTTTGATACTTATATACTCAGTAAATAAAGAATGCAAGAAAAAAGTAGTTATTCTCGAAGCAAAAACACACAGAAAATAGCGCAGAAGTAGAAGCCCGGGGAAGGGGAGCACTTAGCCGTGCAGAGTTCTCTGTGGAGATCCACAGAGATCTCCGCAGAACTATACTCTGTATATCCAGATCTGGATGGGTGCCTATATACTAAGAAACAGCCGCAGCATCCTCGGGAGATAAAAGGAGGCTTACCCCAAAGGGAAAAAATGCAACCGTGTGGGGAAATTTCCTTTATTCTTGTCTCTACTGTTCTTTGTCCATTGTCCTTCTGCTTTAGCTTTTATCACTCGATTATAGCCTTGTTTACTTATTCTCGTCAGGCACGTGATAGGGACTTACCTGTTATTTGGAAAAAAAAAATTTTCAAAACGGCATCGGGGAGAGAAGAAATATAGTGCCGAAGGAAAATTCATTCGTGGATTCCAATTGGAAATCTCAGAAATATTATCTAATACATTAGTAAGAATATATAAAAATTATTAGGTGGGAAAGTTTTATTGTAGTTTTTTTTTTAGAAATAATAGCAAAATATTTAAGGATGAGCTCATTTGAAGAACTTAGTAACGAAAAAAATAATGGTAGTAATAATATTAATCAGCTTTACTATGATCAGAACATTTCTTTCCCATTGTTGAATATTGACTTACCACAAAATTCATCGGAACAAAATAGTAATAATGCTAACCTGGATTTATTATCCTTAAATCCATCACAATGGGGTTCTGATAATAAGTCCTTATTACAAAATATATCTATTACTAATGCTAATGCTAATGCTAAAGAAGATGATACCACTCACAATAAGAAAAAAGCACAAAATAGAGCTGCTCAGAAAGCCTTTAGAGAAAGAAAAGAAGCTAAATTGAGAGAATTAGAATCAAAATTAAAAGAAAGTGAAACTAATAGATTATCTCTATTACAAGAATTAAATCAATTAAAAAGATTAAATTTGGAAATCAATAAAGAAAATAAAATATTACTCCGAAATAATATAAGTACTAACTCTAATTCTAACTCTTCTCCAGAATCATATTCATATTCTTCAATTTCTTCAATTTCTCCTTCAAATTTGAATCTAGATTCTATTTCAGATTTAGAAGAAACAATTAATTCTAAATTTTCTTTCCCAACAAGAGATCAATTTTTTCAAACAATGATCACTGAAAATCATAATCAATTAAATAATAATAATAATGATCTATTCATAAAACAAGAAACAACTTCATTCAAGGATGATTTAGGTAGATTATTATTAACAGTCCCAGCAACTTGGGAATATTTATCAAAATTATCAGAACAAAATAATAACTTAGATATATCTTACGTCATGAAAGCTTTACAAGGTAAAGAAATTTGTGATGAACATGGCCCAGCTTACCTGATATCCCTAATTGACTCTTTGGTCAATGAAGCTTCGATGCATTAATTTATTTCTTTTTTATATATATTTATTACACTATATAGTCAGTATCAAATGAATATACTGTGTTTTCCTCTGCACCACGATTTCCCCGTTCTTCCCGTCGTATACCATATTCTTTAGCTTTCTCAGGTGAATTATATGGGAATGGAGTTTGTCTCATCGTATTGTCACCATTTCTACTATCTTCATGAGAGGTTAACCTCGTAATCAATCGAGTTAATCGACTGTCCTTGTTAACGTTAAGTTCATTCTCACTATGACCTTCTTCATGAGTAATAATTCTTGATAATACTTTCCCTAATCTAGCTCCAGGTTTATCCTCTAATACGTTCTCTCCTTTGGAATCTCTACCATTATCATTTTCCATATAATTTGGATTCTCAATTGTCAATTCCATTCTTGATGGCTTACCCATTCCTTCAACAGGGAAAACCCCAGCTGGAGATCGTGCTTCATTATGTTTATGTCGCTTTATTCTTCTCATATTATTACTTTTATTCGTCATTGTCTTACCCAGATATTCGGTAGGCGTTCCACTATCACGACGTTCAATATTACTACTGGTTCCTGTTCTATACGCAACACCACTAGCGGTACTATAATATGTTGATGTTAATGATGATATCGAAGGTAATTCAACATCACTACTAGAAGTGGTAATATTTATATTCGGTACGTTCTGAATTCGATTATCTTCATCTTCATAATTTGTTCCACTACTATGAGTATTACTACTTCCATCATCTGATGGTCCCTCATATTTAGTTGGAGTTGAATCAGTATCATTATCGTCCTCATCATTATCATTTTCATTCCGATATACTCTTGTAGGAACTCTAATGACTCTTGAATCCATATTCAACTCTGGTTGTTCATCACGAGCTTCATATTCAGGTAATAATAATTCTTTCCTATCACGTTCAACAACTACTAAATGCAAATAATATGGAATAATTAACCCAAAGACAGATCCACCAAGAATACTCCCAAGTGAAGCAGGTATTAATAACTTCCATATATATTTTCCAACTGATAATGGAGCTCCATTTAACATTCCGATATAAAGTATAGACATATCAGCTACAACATGAGTAAAACCAATAAATACAAATGTAAATACTGGCAGTGTCATTAAGATTAATTTAACATGTGTAGGTTTTGCTAATAATTGTAAATATACTGCTAAACAGACATAGAAATTTCCTGCTATAGCTTTCAAAAATGTTTCAATAAATGAAAAATCTGCCTTCTCTTCAACTAATTTAATCGATCCTTTCACCCACATTTCACTCTTGGCTATCCCTGAAAGATAAACAAATATGTACGACATGAATAATGTTCCACCAATGTTCCCTATCCAACTAATAAACCAAGATATTAACACATCATATATTGAAACTGCTCTTCTGAAAAATCCTACTGAAAAATATAAGATATTTGAATTAAAAAGATCAGAACCCGTTATTATAACATAGAAAAGTCCTATAGAAAATGTCAGGGCACCAATACAAGTCAGTAACCCAGGATTTTCTTCAAATATCTGAGGATTTTGTGCATGTACTACTATGAATAAAAATGACCCAGAACTAAATAATAGACCACCCATAAATGAATTGATTATTAATGTATCGATTCTTAATCTAGCTTTCTTCATTGACGTCGCTACAACAGCTAGTGCAGCCTCATGAGGCGTAATATAGTACGAATCATCAACCATGGTATACTTGAAATATCGTAAATTTATTCTGTTCTTCTCGAATCGAGATACTTAAAGATTTTACTTCTTTGTCTTACTTTCTAAATTTCAAAAGTTCTATTAATTATCTGGTTTGACCTTAGTATTGTGCACCTAGTATTATTGACTCCACGATGATCAAACATATAAAAAAAATGTTCTCTTATTAAAAATTAATTTTTGATTATGCGAATAAGGTCCCCTTACTTCATAATCAATTTCCTTTCCATTGCTAATAAGTTAAACTGGACTCAGTACTAATTAAAAATGATGATTGTCAGATGCTAACCCCAAACCTTTTATATATTTATTAGGGCATTATTATCTAAAATTGAACTCATTGTTCCTTGAAGAAAAAAGCACTCAATGCCGTTACGGGACTTACCGTTTTTGGAATGTTCCGAGCAGTTCAGATCTTTATGAAAATGTAAGGCTTTGTCAGTAGATGACTTAGCGATGAGTTACAATGTATGGTAGTACCTTTGTCAAGTAGATGATAGTGGTTATCATTGAGCAAATTTCTGGAAGTTGGACAAAATGTGTTACGGTCTCTTTAGGGAACTCTTGATATCGTGGTAACTTAACCTTGCCTTATTTATCCGAAGAGCAACTATATGGCATATTCTATTGTAGCAGATGGGTTTTAATATATCCTCAAGATCTTTGATTTCCAAACTACAGTAAGATTATCCTACAAGCTATGTACAGTAGAGCTTCTGTTTGTATGGGCTTATGAATTTGGTTGTTAAGGGGTAGTTTCCATAACGGTAGTACAGTTGATCTGTAAGGATGTACTTCATGTATTGTCTCAAATTTGATAGTATGAGGACACTATAGCACAATAATTATACAAGATGAGAAACAGTGGATATAACAACTCAAATGGTTAATATAGGATCGCTACAAAATTTTAAGGCAGTACAATCTTGATTGATATTCATGGGAA
>JAJLXZ010000045.1:23047-69699 GCA_030571575.1 Kazachstania viticola
AGAAGAGGATTCAGAGGATTCAGAATCAGAGCTGCTAGAGCTGCTAGAACTCGAGCTAGAATCGGAATCAGAATCGCTAGAGCTGCTAGAGCTGCTAGAGCTGCTAGAACTCGAGCTAGAATCGGAATCAGAATCGCTAGAGCTGCTAGAGCTGCTAGAGCTGCTAGAACTCGAGCTAGAATCGGAATCAGAATCGCTGGAGCTAGAGCTTGAGTCAGAATCGCTTGAGCTGGAACTGGAACTGCTAGAGCTAGAGCTAGAGCTGGAACTTGAATCAGAATCTGACCCGGAATCACTTGAGCTAGAACTAGACTCAGAAGAGGAACTGCTGGAATCAGAATCAGAATCAGAGCCCGAGTCGGAACTGGAGCTAGAACTGGAGCTAGAACTGGAGCTAGAACTGGAGCTAGAACTGGAGCTAGAGCTAGAAGAGGAATCTGAACTTGAACTTGATTCAGAATCGGAGTCACTAGAACTTGAACTCGAGCTTGAACTCGAGCTTGAAGAAGAAGAAGACGAAGATTCACTTTCTTTTTCTTTTTCCTTATCACTCAATTTTGGAGGGTTTGCATCCTTTGCAACTATTTTATTAGAAGATTTTGAGCCCATTATGATATTTACAATTGAATTTCTGATCTTTTATCTTATTTCCAAAAAATTTATTCAATATAATGAGATGAGATGACATATTTTAAGCTCATCGATACAAACGTCACAAATAAGGAAATTAGAGATGGGTAAGGCAATGTCTCTCTCGAAGAAAATTTTCGCTCGTGACCAGTCATTACCCAGACCAAACGAGAAAAAACGAAAAAAAAAATTTTTTGAAAAAAAAAAAAGTTTTGAGAGGGATGTAAGGAGGTTACTTCAGTGATACAAGAAATGGGTTAGAAACGAAGATAATGATAAGAGGACTAAGAAGCGAATAGATTACTATCCCATTTATCAAAAAATATTATTCAACACAGTAGTTTGAGTAAAAATCTTGTGAGATAAGATAGTGTTGCATAGTCACCATTATCTATGCATACTATTTGGAATAGCACTTGGTTTAGAAGACAAACAAATAAGATATCTTTGAACAATGAATAACATTATCATAACTAAAATCCCCTTTCCAATACCGCCACACCCTTATCGAAGCGACACAATGTCTCTCTTTCTTGCCTTTATTTTATGACACAATCTATAGATAAGAGGGACACTGACACATTCCTATCACCGACACCGGCTTAGAGACACTCATAAGAATGAGTGTCTCTCACCGTCCATTGGTCATTCTACCAAGTGACTCACTATCAGTAAACCACCGACATCGGCAAATTGCAATCAATGAAATACACATTTTTATCAGCAGTGACACAAAAGTTGGAAAAAAGTGTGCGGCACAGTTGCCTTTTTCGGATACACAGGAATTGCTTTTCTTATATCTGCATCGCATTGCACTGAACCCCCGCAGGACCGAGACACAAAAAACAAATTGTCCCATTATCAGTCACTTTTCTTCCCCCCACCGCACAGAAAATTCCGCACAGACGCGGGAAAAAGTTTGTGCCAAAGAAAAAAAGAAATTGCGCTTTCTTATCATCAAGCAGATCTGCCACACATAGAAAGATTACGCCATTCGACCATTTGCAAGTAGAGGAAGAGTACTCAGAAAGTCACACTAGGTGTGCCCTGCTCTCTCTACGGCTTCTTTACTACTTGAATCGTCATTCTCTCACCCCCCATTGCATTTTATCTACTATTTCTTTCTTTTTTAGGCTATTCTGGGATTCGTTCACTGGAGATTTTTTTATCTTGATTACTTTTTGTTATCTCTAATGACTTAATTTTTCTGATTTTTCTCACTTTTTGGATTTTTCTTTTCTCGAGCCTGGGATGAAAAAAAAAATTCATATAAGTATCAGATTATTTAGTTTTTTTCTTGGTATTTTTTCTCGTTATCTCTTTCCTTTAGATCTTATATTTCTTTTCTCCTTCCGTTAACTGTTATTATATAATCAGTAACCCAAAACAAACCTCTAAATCTATATTTACATATAAAACAAAAAAACAAC
Source organism: Kazachstania viticola (assembly GCA_030571575.1). NCBI lineage: Eukaryota > Fungi > Ascomycota > Saccharomycetes > Saccharomycetales > Saccharomycetaceae > Kazachstania > Kazachstania viticola. Next base: position 25,108 of record JAJLXZ010000045.1, read on the forward strand.
AATGGCCCTAAGTAATGGTTCCGATTTAGGAACTACTGATGATCGGTACACTCTCGAAGATGAGAAAGATCAAGATATTCAATTAAAGAATAGAACTATTTCTTCTCACGATGAAGAGGATCACATCGAAACTTATACTTTAGATGATAAAATCGAAGCTACTACTAACTTCGAAGAAAGTAACGATGTCGAAGAAGATATGTTAAGTAGAGGTTATGAATATCCAACCGAAGAAGAATTAGCTACTTTACAACATGTAGGTGGTAGAATTCCTTTAAGATGTTGGCTTATTGCCATTGTCGAATTATCTGAAAGATTCTCTTACTATGGTCTTTCTGCTCCTTTCCAAAATTATATGGCTAATGGTCCAAATGATAATCCTCCTGGTGTCTTAATGTTAAACTCAAGTGGTGCTACTGGTTTATCTTATTTCTTCCAATTTTGGTGTTATATTACTCCAATTTTTGGTGGTTTCATGGCTGATACTTACTGGGGTAAATACAATGCTATTGCCTTCGGTACTGGTGTCTATATTATCGGTATTTTTATTCTTTTCCTTACTTCTATCCCTTCAGTTGCTTCTCAAAATGGTGCCCTAGGTGGGTTCATTATCTCTATTATTCTTATTGGTATCGGTACTGGTTTTATTAAATCCAATTTATCCGTATTAATCGCTGATCAATTACCAAAACATAAACCAATGGTTAAGACTTTAAAGAATGGTACCAGAGTCATCGAAGATCCAAATATTACTTTACAAAATGTTTTCATGTTCTTCTATCTTATGATTAATGTCGGTTCTCTTTCTGTCATCGCTACTACTGAATTAGAATCTCATAAAGGTTTCTGGCCAGCTTATTTATTACCTTTCTGTTTCTTCTGGATCGCTGTCGCTGTCCTTGTACTAGGTAAAAATTCATATGTTAAACCACCAATCGGTGATAAAGTTATTCAAAAGAGTTTCAAAGTTTGTTGGATTATTTCAAAGAATAGATTCAACTTCGATTCTGCTAGACCTTCTTTAAACCCTGATAAAGAATATCCATGGAATGATAAATTCGTCGATGAAATTAAAAGAGCTCTTTCTGCTTGTAAGGTCTTTTTATTCTATCCAATTTACTGGACTTGTTACGGTCAAATGATTTCTACTTTCGTTACTCAAGGTAGTATGTTAGAATTACATGGTTTACCAAATGATTTCTTCCAAGCTATCGATTCTATTGCTTTAATTATTTTCATTCCAATTTTTGAAAGTTTCATTTATCCATTTATTAGACGTTACACTCCATTAAGACCAATTACTAAGATTTTCTTGGGTTTCTGTTTTGGTGCAGGTGCTATGGTATGGTCCGCAGTTTTACAACATTTCATCTATACAACTGGACCATACTATGATCATCCATTAGGTAACGGTCCAAACCATGTTCATGTTGGTTACCAAGTCCCAGCTTATGTCTTAATCGCCATCTCAGAAATTTTTGCATCTATTACTGGTCTAGAATACGCTTACTCTAAGGGTCCAGCTTCCATGAAATCTTTTATTATGTCTATATTCTTAGTCACAAACGCTTTCGGTTCCGCTATCGGTTGTGCTTTATCTCCTGTCTCCAAGGATCCTGACTACACTTGGTTATATACCGGTTTAGCAGTCGCTTGTTTCATCGCTGGTTGTTTATTCTGGATTTGTTTCAAACACTTAAACGACACCGAAGAAGCTCAAAATGCCTTAGATTACGAAGGTGAAGCTAATATTTTAATGTCTGAAAAGAAAGAAGATATTGAAATGATTGAACCAATTACTAGTTTAAGATCCGCTAAAAGCTTATAATCATATCAATTTAATCAAAAAATAATGTACATATATTTAACAAAAAAAAACTCAAAACTAGAAAATTACCTCATGAATAATCAATGAAAATGATCTTTATTGTATAAAACTTTTATATAATTAATAAATTATTTATTTAAAATCAATGAAATGATATCAGATCTATAAAAAAGCTCTTAGCTGTGCATGCATATGCATAAAAAATGACAAAGAATCTTAAAAAACCGTAAATATATGTATATTTTAACATAGATAAATGAAATATATAATAATAAATGATAAATAATCTATTTTAATTTCTTCTTTGGACGTAATTGGTTGGTGTGACCACACTTTCTCTTTCTACAGTTGGTAGCTCTTGGTGGTAATCTAGCGTAACATTTACGACAAACAGATTTTTCACAGTTGTATTTAGAGGCTAAAGCTTTTAAAGATGGTTCAATGATACCACCTCTTAATCTTAAAACTAAATGTAAAGTAGATTCCTTTTGGATGTTGTAATCAGATAAGGTTCTACCGTCTTCTAATTGCTTACCAGCAAAGATTAATCTTTGTTGGTCAGGTGGAATACCTTCTTTGTCTTGAATCTTAGATTTGACATTGTCAATAGTGTCAGAAGATTCAACTTCTAAAGTAATGGTCTTACCAGTCAAAGTCTTAACAAAACTATTTTAATATTATATTGAAAATTGGAAAAATTTAAATATAAGCTCTTGTTAGTATTCTTATTTCCTTCCATTGTAAATCTATTTCTCTTTATTCTTTAAAAATGATTATAGTGTCTTTATATTTTATCTTCTACAAATTCCACTGACTACTCATGGTATGATCACCACATCCTTTCTTCCATGCTATAATACAGTGTGCACTCCACATTAACGTACTATTCATTTTTAAATGCTTACAATTTTCTTTACATACATTTGCATCTTTGAATCTTGGTTTCTTCTCTAATTGATTAATAACTAACCAAACGCACTACGTATTTTAAAGATGACTTTTAACAACATCAAGAAACTACTATAAGAAATTGCAATATGGTAGTAACAATCACTATACACTATACCAGAGAAACCAGTAACTGATTATCTCTACACAGTGCACAGTAAAGGTACTGACAATTTTCCCTACGACCATTATTGTGGACATCGTTTATCGTGACTTTATTTTTCCTACAGCTTTGAAATTCTCGAACACCTTCAATTATTGACATTTTTCTCCCGTTTTTGCGTCCACGAACTTTTTCACACGGGAAAAACATGAAATTTCCCGAAACGGTATCTATGCCTGTTTTGGTAATTGGACGCCGTTTTAATTTTTAGTATTTTGAAATTAAAAATAAAAAATAAAAAGTTGGGGTTTTGGGTGTCTAAAAGAAACAGTCATAAAAGAAATAGTGAAAATACCCGGTCTGTCACGTGAAATATGACTTCAGAAATCACAGTAGACGGAGGTAAGAATTGTAATTATTATTATAATAATAATAATTCATTTATCAAGATACTTTTGCGCATTTGCCGCCAAAGTAAATATATAAATACGATATTCAATCCCATTGTTGAAGCTACCTCCCTGTTATACTGTTTAATTAGTACTAAACATCTTCACCTTTTTTATATATAGTCCTTCTGGTAGTGATGGAAATCAAGAACGAACCGGAAAATATTGATAAAATAGCTTCTATATTAGACATTCCTAAGGATGAGTTAGTATCTTTGAATAGCCATTTGATAAATGCACTATCAGAGAAATTGGTTAAAACAAGAGAATTTTCTCCTAATTCTGACTATAAGAATAGGGAACTCATGGAATTGTTGGATCAAAGATTAAGCGAATTAAGCAATATCAATACAATTAATGAGAATCTGACATCTGAGAATATTTCTTTGAAAAAAACTATCCGTGAATTGAATGAAAATATTCAAAACCTGAAAATGAATGAACTTTCACACAAAGCTAAGCTCCAAGAAATCGATCAAAGTTACTCTTTCTCACAAAATCAAATCGAATTGTTAACAAAGGAACTAAAGGCAAAAGAAGAAAGACTCACCTCATTCAGTAACAAGAATGCAAAAGAAATTGAAGATATTTTAACCAAATTAAATAAAACTAATGCTAATTTAAATGAATTAAAGGCAAAGGATGAAGTGTTATCTGAGAAGAACGATCAATTATACAAAGAAAATATAGATATCAAACTGGAACGAGATAATCTTAATAAAAAACTGGATACTTTGAGAAAAACAGTCGAACATGATAAATCATTATCAAAAAAACTAACAGATGCGCTAGAATATCAATTAAGGCAAGCAAGATCACAATTGGATGAAAAAATGAATTCGAATTCAAGTTCCGATCCTGACCATATTTCTACTATCAAAGAGTTAAAAGCTCAACTAGATGCGTTAAAAACTGAAAACGTCCGTTTATTGTCAATAATAAGTGAACAACAACCAATGGATGATATTTACAAGGAAGAGTCAACGGTACCAAATGTAAAACTTCTAAGTGATAATTCTATACTGAGAAAAAATTTACTTTTAGAAAAGACTGAAAGAGAACATTTAGAGAGTCAAATAGAGTCATTTGTCATTGAATTAGAGAGTAAAGTTCCCCTTATCAACTCATTTAAAGATAGAAATAATCAATTAGAAAAGAGCTTAAATGATACAGCTCTTTTATTAGAATATAAATCGCAAGAGAATGAAAGCTTATCGCAACGACTAAAAGATATTGAAGAACAACTGACGAAAAATAAATCTAATCAAGATATACTGTCTTTTCAACGTGACCATCTAGCAAAACAGGTCCAATACATTTTAATGCATATATCAATACATGAGGATGATAATGGACCATTATCTTCTGAAGAAATTACATTTTTGAAGGATATCCTCAGTGAGAGCAATCAAAAAGGTAATAAAGACGAGACTGACTCAAGTAAAATTATATCAGAGAGATTTATCAATTTTAAAAATATTCAGGAACTCCAGGAGCAGAATACCAACTTGTTGAAAGCCACTCAAATGTTATCTCAACAAAACGAAGCATTAGAAAAGAAGATCCAAGAAGATTCACAGGCTTTCGATATTGGTGCTATTTCTGAAGCAAAGGAAGCTATACTTACATTACAAAATTACAATGATTCCTTAGAAAATAAGATCGAAATATTATCGAAGGAATTAGAATCTCGCAAGAGTCTTACAAAAGATATTCATGATCAAAGTAGTACCTCCATGGGTTCACTTATGACTTCTGACAAAGCTACAATCAGTGAACTTGAAGAGAAACTTAGAAATACAATTGAAGAGTCTTCACAAAATATGAAAATATTAAATGATCAACTCTTAGAATTAACTAAAGAGAAGAGTTCTTTAATTTTAACGTTAGAACAAGAAAAATCTGATAAAAATCTGATAGAGGAACGCCTTACAATTTTAAACAAAAATATACAAGCAAGAGATGTCGAGATTACTGAATTACGAAACAGATTACAAAAATTTCACGAAATATCTGAGAAACAGAATGTTAGTATTTCAAAGTATGTTGAAGAGAATATAAAATATAAATCAAAAGTTACTATATTGGAAGCAAAAGTAAGAAACATCTTATCTACAGAAAACTTATTGAGAGAATCACAACAACTACAAAGAACTGAACTGACAAAAATCTCAGAAGAACGGAACTCATTGAAAATTATGGTTTCTCAATTACAGATCCTACAGAATGAGAGAGAAGAGATTCTCAAAAATTCTCAAAAATCCTTCCAAGATGAAATAAAGAACCTTGAAGATAAAAACACAGAAATATCCGAAAAACTAAAACAAAAAATGAAGGAACTCGAGGATATTGAAACTAATAAACTTTCTGAAATAAAATGGTTACAAGGACAGATTGATCATCAGCATGTAGAGAAAAGCAACAACTTACACAACCAAGACGAGAAGGAGGAAATGATAAAGAAGCTAAATTTAGAAATAATTAATTTAAAGGACAAAATAAAAGCACTGGATGGAAAGTCACCAATAGACGTCACACAGTCCGAGCATTCAACTTTAGAAGCTGTGAAAGAAGTGGAAATATTAAAAAACAACTTGACTGAAGCTTATGGACAACTTGAAGAGTACAAAACCTCTAACAATGCGATTAAAAATTCTTTGGCTTCCATTCAACAAGAGTATGAGAGTAAGGAGAAAGCTTATGCCTCTAGTATTGAAACTTTGAAAAAGGAAAAGGACGAATTTGAAGCTAACATAACTATTTTGAAGGAGCAAATCGCGAATGCTAATAATGAATTAGAGATTCAAAGAAAAGAGTTCGAAGAGCAGAGAAATGAACTCTTTAGCAAGATATCTGATTTACAATATTACGAGAATACTTACAAAGAGACAAGAATAAACTATGAGAAAAAAATTGCTGATTTGGTTGCTGATTTAGAAAAACAGTCCAACGATACCCTAAAGATCCAGCATAACTTTGAGGACGAACTTAAAAAGCGCTCTGAAATTTCCCAGACCGTAAGTGCTTTGAGAGAGGAAAATCTCAATTATAAGAAGAAACTGGAAGAACTGCTAGCAGAATCTAAAGCTTCCAGTCAGATTTTATTAGAGAAGGAGCAAAACTTAATTCAAAAAGAACAGGAATACAAACTCCAACAAGAATTCTTTATAAAGAGATTGGAAGAAATGGGTGACCAGAATGAAACGTTAAATGGACAAATAGAAATAATCAATGAACATCCAGGTGCCTTAAATGGTGAAAACGATAATTCTATCAAAGACCTTGAAGGAATGCATAAGCTCTCTAGAGCAAAGGAGATTCTTGAAACGAAATTGACTATTTCTCAAAATGAAGAAAAGAGACTTAAAGAAAAACTTGACCATCTAGAGAACGAACTTCTTCAGACAAAGCAAGAGCTATCGAAAATAAAAGAGGACAATAGAAGCGATAGGAATATGCCGAACAAGAAAGAAGAAATAGAAAGACAAATCAATCAACTACAACTTTTGGAAGAGAGTAACTCCACTTTGCGCTCTGAAACTGTCTCCACTTTAAATAAGAATAAATTTTTACAAAAAAGGATAGAAGAATTAGAGGCTCAAACGATTCCACTCAACACAGAAATAACTTCTATAAAAGCTATCCTAAAAGCCAAAGAGATGGATATCGAATCTCTAAGAAAGGAATGTGATAGATGGAAAAAGCGTTCACAAGATATTTTTGAAAAACATGATAGTGTTGACTCAGAAGATTATAGAAAGCTAGAGGTAGAACTGAATGAATTGAAAACTGAGAATAGGCAATTGAAGGAACGAAATGAGGAAGCTGAAGACAGATTTAACAGACTAAAGAGACAAGCTCAAGAAAGATTGAAAGCGGCCAAAACCACAACCGCTACTCTAAATACCGAAATAGCTGAACTTAAGAAGGACAAAGAGGATTTAAAGTCTAGTTTAGAAGCTGCGAAGGAGAAAGTAACAGATCTTTTAGATAAACTCAAAAAAACAGAAGAAGATAATGAAAGTAGAGAAATGTTAAAAGAAGAGCTCAATAATGCCCTTACAAAATCGAGGGATATTGAGATGAAATTGGATGAAACGATAGCTTCTTCTAATGATATTTCCAAAGAACTAAACGAAGAAATTACAAAGTTAAGACAACAATTAGATGAGAAAGAAGCTACTTCTTCTAGATTACCTGATACCAATACTGATATTGATGCAATGAGACAGAATTTTGAGCAAGAAAAATTAAAATTTATGGAAGAAAAGACCAGAGAATTTGATGAAAAACTAGCTGCTGTAACTGACAAATTGAAAACTGTGAAGGAGGAAGAAATGAAAGAAGGAGCTGAGAAGGAATCAAGTCCTAATTTAGAGGAATTGAAATCCTTGTGGGAAAAAGAATATGAGACAGTAGTCACAAGAAGAATACATGAGGCAGAAGAGAATCTTAAGAAAAGGATAAGAGAACCTACAGAAGAGAAGATTAATAAACTTATTGAAAGAAAAGAGTCCGAATTACGTGAAAAGTTTGATGAAAATCTTGAAACTAAGGCAAAACTATTACTTCAGTCTGAAGGAGGTTCTGAGCTTTATACTAAATTGAAGGAAGAAAATAAGAAGGAGCTTGAAGAAAAGTTGTCTCAAGAAATAAACGATGTCAAGAGAAAATCGTTCGAAGAAGGAAAACTGCAATCACAAATGAAAATGACATTGCTAGAAAGAAAGGTATCAAGTTTAGAAGCGCAATTAAAGAGGGAAAGAGTTGTTGATGGTAGCCCTTCCACTGAAGAAAGATCGAAGGATGGGACGCCAAATGCAAATAATGATAAAAATATAGCGTTTGGTACAACTAGTTCTTCGACAACATCTGAAAAAAATCCACTATTATCACAAACTATAAAAACTCCTATGACCTCAAAACCTACATTGAGTTTCCAAACAACTTCTTTGAATAGTGATGGTGGAAATCCTTTCACGAATTCACCATTTGGCACTGAAGGCAAGCTTTCTCCAACACCATCATCAGTTACCAATTCAACAGTACAACCAACATTTACTTTGAAACCGTCTGAAGAGGTGGAAGATGTAAATAGTAGCATATCATCTACTTCTTCAGTAGCTGATGATAGTAAAGCCACAAAATCAGAAAATATGAGTGAAGAAGAAGAGGAGGAAGAAAGTAACGAAATTACAGCTGATTCAGTTGAATCAAAAAAACGTGTAGCGGAAACAGAAGCTAATGATTATGTTGATATTAAAAGACAAAAGAGTGAAGATTTATTAGAAACAAGCGTTGACAAACAAGAAGAACAGGTTGAAGAGTAAAAAAGGTACAAATTCTTAGTATCTGTGCATATATATATATATATAATGATGAGGACTTACAATTTTTTTTAAAGTTTTCTTATTTCGAATTGTATCATGTTAATAGATTTAAATTATAGCTTAAATCATTATTATTTACAAATTTAACAGTTATTGATAGATCATTATTTTCAGTTTGAGAAGATATCATATCCTTAAGATTGAATAATAAACCATCACAACAAAGTTCAAATTTATGAGTATCATTTGTATTAATATTCTCATTAATTTTAATAGTGAAATCATTATTTAGGGGAAGATAAGTGATACCGTCACCACTTAAAGGTTGATTTAATTTATTTGAATAACCCATCATAATATTTTCAACTAGTTTATCTTTTGGTAAAGAACTAGAATAAGCTAATAAATGCAATTGTCTTGATAATGGATTTGATTGAGGTGAAGGAATATAAGATAGTTCTAAATTTGGAGTATTAATAATAGCGAAATAAGCGAATTTTTCAGAATTAACAATTGAATTATTTATTGAGATATCAATATCTAAATCATAATCATTTAATATTGAATCACTTGCCATTTTAAAACGATTTGAACCAAATTTTTTATATTTGGGATTATCACAAGCGTGTAATAAATTTGCATGAAATGCTAATGATAAGATAATAAAGAATAAAATTTTAGTATTTGATGGGAGTATAGCTTCATATAGAGGGAATTGAAATGGGGATAAATCGTTTAATATAAATTTTTTAAATGGTGTAATTGGATCATTAAATTTTAAAGAGTTTGCTAATGCGTTACCTGTACCCATTGGAATTGGTAAGATATTGATAAAATTTTGATTATTTGAAGAGTGAGAAGGAGGCAAATTATTTATGAATTCAGAGATACTTGTATCACCGGATATGAATAGAATGGTGTAAGAGTTTGAAGGATTTAGATTATTTTTAGCGAAATTGATAATTGTATTTGAATCAATTGTCTTTAGATACGTATGATTAATGTTTAAAGAGTTAAGAATTGGAGCAATGATAATATTATAAATATCGGTGTTAGAAGATCTACCAATACCTGAATTTATTGAATCGATTACAACAAGGTTAGATGGGTAAGAGTGATTTGAAGTGTGAATTGGAGATGAGAGTGATTTAGTAGTCAAATGGAAAGAAAGGTAATTATTATCATTATCTTTTTTCAAGTCAATTATGAAATGGAAATTGTCAATTTCAATGATATGAGTTGTTGTGGTATGGGCATTATTCATTGTGATGGATAATAGTATATTTTATATATTATTGTCAGAGATGTCAAGAAATTGAAAAATGGAATAAAAAATTAGAGAGCCTTATATATATATAATAAAAAGGCTGAAGTGGGAAAAAAAAAAAGCGAATGCAAATGGAACATTACAGTAGTATAGAAAGACGAGTAGGATAAGAAGGAAAAGATGGATTTGAGGTATAACTTAGTTATAAAGATACCATTCCGTAGTAATGAAGAAGTGAATATAGTGAAACGAGTACTTGAAGTGGATCCTATATTGAAAGAGAATGATTTTCAAGTAAGATATAATAATAATGAAAGAGATGAGAATTTGAATATTGAGTTCAATGCAGTGAGTGATAGAGTTATGAGAGTTGGAGTGAGTAGTGTTATCGATTCTATAAAAGTGATAGTAGAGACCTTAGAGATGGGCAATGGGTGGTGTAATCAGGTGTAGTCTAGGTGTAGTAAGTATAATATAGTATAATATAGTATATAGTATATAGTATAATATAATATAACATGAAACGGGCAATGGGCAATTGGACATTGCGGGCTTTGAGGGCATCAGGGCATATAACCCTAGGGTTGGTAAGTTAGGGTTTATTCAACCCTAGGTCAGAACCCTAGGGTACAAACCATAGGTCATATATTCAGCCCTAACTTATCAACCCTAGGGTTCAAATCCCCTTTTATTTTTTTTTTCCTTCATTTTTTTTTCATCAAAAATTTCTCTCAAAATTTCATTTTTTTCCTTTTGGTGTGAAAATAATGGGGAAAAAAATTAAATTTACAATTAAAGATAAACTGAATTAACTGATTTTTTTATAGATCACAACACAAGTAAAAAATAATTATTAATTTATTTCATATCTTTTTTTTTTTATTATACATTGCTTCTTTTGTAAAACGTAATTAATAATTATCTTCATCTCTTTTTTAAGAATATCTTATACTTTCCAACTTTCTATACCCAACTCACACACAACACAAACACACCCACATCCCACAATCTTCATCAAACCCTTCAATTCCAACTTGTAGTCTTTCTCATGCCGGAATTATCTGTTCATAATCCATATAATAATTTATCTGGTTCAAATTCTACTACTACTACTACTCGTCAGAAGAGGCATAGCTCTAATTCAAATACTCTTATCAATGAAAAAAATTTTTACAATAAGAGACGAATAGGTAAAGATTATGTTACTTATAGTAGTAGTATTCCAAATAATAATAACAATTCTTCCTTTTCTAATAGCATAAATAATTATTCCAATAATAATTCGATTCCTAATGACAACGATTCTTATAAAAATATAACAAATAACAATAATAATACTAATTCTAATGATAATTCTTCTAATGATAACAATAACAACAACAATAACAACAATAACAATAACAATAATCACATTGCAACTAAATCAAGTCAAATTTTAGTTCAGAAATTACAAGATATTTATAAACTTATAGTTAAACAAGAAATTGAATTACAAGATCGTTGTTGCCAATTAACTACTCAACAAACAACTGATTTGAAAAATTTATGGATTATCTATAAGATAAATATAGAACTAATTAATAATTATACCACTTTCATTACAACTGCTCTTTTACCATCACAATCAAAACAAGATTTATTAATCGGTGAAGAAATTATTGAAATTTATAGAATTGAAAGAAGATTATGGGTTTATGGTACAATTACTTTCTTAGATGTCTTAAAAAATTTTTCAAATTTTATGGATCCTGAAGTATCTTCACAATTTATTACTCATGTCTTCATTTCTTTATCAACCATGTTAATCGATTTACCTAAAAATCATATCTTTCCGTGGTTACAAAGACTAGGTGATCTTTCAAGAATGGCTATTGCTTTATATCCATCTGGTTTCATAGATTGGAAATTAAGTTCCGAATTTTGGTATAATGAGGCAATGAAATTCATCTATGGTAATGGGAAACTATATTATCATATGTCAACTGTACAACAAAATACTTTAGAAGCCTTCGTTAATCTTGGTAAATCGGTATTTTGTAAAGACACTTTTACTCCATCACCACAATATATGCAGTTAGTAATCGATAACATTTATCAAAGGACTTTTGTTGAAAAAAATAATAACTCAAATAATAATAATAATAATAGTAATAATAATAACGCAATAACAGCTACCACTAATAATAATAATAATATCCCTATTCCTAATTCAAATAACAACAACAATACTGGCACAACTACAACTACAACTAATAACGCAACAAGCAATAGCACCACAACGATAAATTATAAAAATTATGATTTAATTGATTATTTAAAACATAGTGAAGTTATGTTATTATCAAGTTTCTTAGAGAGTAAAGACTTACAAAATGTTGTAATGAAATATTTTGATGAAAAATTTGGTATTGATATAAATAATAATAATGTTAATTTTTTTGATTCAAATTTTAAGTTTAATCAAATTCCATCAACTTTAAGATTTTATTTTAGACATTCACCTGCATTTGCACAATCACATATCTTCCAATTAGTTGGTTTTGGTAATCCAAAGAATCCATTTGCAATTTTATTTGAATTACCAATTTATTTAAAATTGAAAAAAGATAAAAAAGATAAATCAAAGGCTAATAATAGCAATAGTAATACCAGTACAAATACAATAAAACAAACAAATGAAATATCATCAACTACATCATCATCATCACCATATGAAAGTGGTAATTCAATAATGAATTCATATTCATTAAATTATATCGATGAATATTTTAATAACTTAGAGAATTTGAATGATCCAATAATTGAAAATCCTGATATTGAAATTTGGTTAAAATCATTAGATTTTATCAATGTAACGTCATTGAAATGTAGTATGATTGTGTTAAATAAATTTTTAAATGGACCAATAATTGTCTCCATGACACATTTTTTACCATGGTCATATTTTATCATATCTATATTAATTAAAGTCAATGAAATAAGAAATGATGAAATTAAAGAATTTTGGTATTGTTTAATTCAAAGATTCTTACCATTAAATTCCATTGTAAATTATTTAAATTTATTAATTAATTATCTAATTGATAATTTAAGTGTAAATTTTGATAAAATTAATGAAATTTGTGAAACGTATGAAGAAATTAATAGTTTACAAGAATTTCTAAAATTTTTCAATGAAAATGAAGAATTACCAGAAGTTTGGAAATGTTGGGGATCATTATGGTTTGATATTATTTGCGATAAGAGTAATTTAAAGCAATTTGACACGTATGAATCTATTGGAATTAAAGATCATAAATTTTTAGATTTCCCAATTGATGGAATTGATTTTGAACAAGATGATGAAACGGGTATATTATTCTGGAAAAGATTAATTCGAATAATTTATCTTTATAAATATTTATCTGTTGAATTCAATGAATTTGGTATAGTTTTTGAGAAAAAGAATGGGAATGGCAAAATTTTTGAATTTGATAATAATAATAAATTTAAGTTCAAATTAAGAGAAGATATAAGAGAAAATAAGAACATACCGATAAAATTCAATAAGATAATTGAAATGATACCAATAACAGATACGACTATAAAGAATGAAGAAACAATAATAAATTTACCTGGATATAAGAAATTAAATACAAACATTGATTCATTTGATAGAAACGGTGAAATAATCAATTCCATAATATACACATCGTGGAATAACATGAATAATAATAATTCATTTGAATTCAATGAATTCTCAAAATATAGTTGCAACACCCAAACTAATGAACCAAGAGATATCAATGAAACCCAGACATATTTTGTATTTGACGCGACATCATGGTTAAGACATTTCGCACACATCTATAAACTATCGACAAATAAGATACTAAAATTCGCCATATGTCTAACTACATTCCAAGAATTAAGATTTCTTAGAAAATCCAAAGACGAAAACGTAGTAGAAGCCGCAGCAAGAGCCATCATCACCATGAGACAACTATACAATGAAAATAAACTATTACCATTACGATTTACAGGAAACATCGCGACAGATATTGAAGAACATTTAGAATTCGAAGAACAAATTACATGGCGGTCACATGTAGACGAATTTGTGATCGAGGCTGTGATGAAAGCACAACGGAACTTCCAACAAGAACAGGAACAAGAACAAGAACAAGAACAAGAACAAGAACAAGATCTGAATCAAGAACAAATGGGGAAATTGCACTATGTGGTTCTGGTGACTGATGACTTGAACATGAGACAGAAAGCAACAAATCAAGGAATAAAGACATTTAGCACACAATTTGTGTTTTCGCTGTGTAAGAAGATTGGGATGGCGAATAATGTGTGCACCAATTAGGATAAATTTCGGATGAATGGAAGGATTTTTTCACTCGGACGTTCGGAATTTCCGTTTTTAGTAATCTGCCACAAAAATAAGTAATATTTTATAATGAGTAAGTGAATAAGTGACACAAAGATGGAATTTATAGATTAAGATTAATTAAATAAGGTATAAATTATTTTTTTTATATAAATACACAAGGAATATGTATGAAATATTCATTCCCTTTTCTTTCTACTCTGTTTTTTTTTTTGTTTTTTTGGTTTATCCAGAATTTAAAAAGAATAAATATATATACATATATATACATATACTCTTTCATGACAACAAATCCATAATAATGTCTCCTTCAAAAATTTCTTCTTATTCTGATTCAACTGATTTTTCAACTGTTCAAAGTAAAATTAGGAAAGAACTAGATTTGACTGATCAAGTTATTACAATTAGAAGAAATGCTCCGATCGCGGTTCTTTATGAAGACGCTTTAAATGAAAAAAATACTGCTATTTCTTCAACTGGCGCTTTAATGGCTTATTCTGGGTCAAAGACTGGTAGATCTCCAAAGGATAAGAGAATTGTTAAAGAATCTTCTTCACAAGATAATATTTGGTGGGGTCCAGTAAATAAACCTTGTTCCGAAAGAACTTGGGAAATAAATAGAGAAAGAGCTGTTGATTATTTAAGAACAAGAGATCATTTATATATTATTGACGCATTTGCTGGTTGGGATCCAAAATATAGAATTAAAATTAGAATTATCTGTGCAAGAGCTTATCATGCTATCTTTATGACTAATATGTTAATTAAACCAAATCAATCCGAATTAGATAATTTTGGTGAACCTGATTTTACGGTTTGGAATGCTGGTCAATTCCCAGCTAATTTTCATACTCAAGATATGTCTTCAAAGACTACAATTGAAATTAATTTTAAACAAATGGAAATGATCATACTTGGTACTGAATACGCTGGTGAAATGAAAAAGGGTATCTTTACAGTTATGTTCTATTTAATGCCAATTCATCATAATGTATTAACTTTGCATTCTTCTGCAAATCAATCAATTCAAAATGATAACGATGTCACTTTATTCTTTGGCTTAAGTGGAACCGGAAAGACAACTCTATCAGCTGATCCAAATAGATTATTAATTGGAGATGATGAACATTGCTGGTCTCCAAATGGTATCTTCAATATTGAAGGTGGTTGTTACGCTAAATGTATTAATTTATCAAAAGAAAATGAACCTGAAATTTTTAATGCAATTAAATTTGGTTCAATTCTTGAAAATGTTATCTATAATGATAAAGATCGTTTAATTGATTATTCAAATTCTTCAATTACTGAAAATACAAGATGCGCTTATCCAATTGAATTTATTCCAAATGCAAAGATTCCTTGTCTATCAAATAATCATCCAAAAAATTTAATCTTATTAACTTGTGACGCTTCTGGTGTATTACCATTAATTTCAAAATTATCTCCACAACAAGTTATGTATCATTTCATTTCAGGCTATACCTCTAAGATGGCAGGTACTGAACAAGGTATCACTGAACCACAATCAACTTTCTCCTCTTGTTTCGGTGAACCTTTCTTAGCTTTACATCCAATGAAATATGCCACTATGTTAGCTGAAAAGATGTCAAAATTTAATTCTAACGCTTGGTTATTAAATACTGGTTGGTCTGGCTCTTCTTATTCTTCAGGTGGTAAAAGATGTCCATTAAAATTTACAAGAGCTATATTAGATTCAATTCATAATGGTACTTTACAAGATGAAGAATTCGAAATTTTACCAATCTTTAATTTAATGATTCCAAAACATGTTAAAGATGTTCCTGATAATATTTTAAATCCATTAAAGAATTGGTCTCAAGGTGAAACAAAATATTTAAATGCAGTTAATCAATTAGCAAATAAATTTATTGATAATTTTAAAACTTATCAAGATAAAGCAACTGATGAAGTATTAATGGCTGGTCCACAAATTTCTTAATCTTTTTTCTCTAATTTAATATAAAATAATATATAAACATTTGAACTGGTATTTTCAAAATTTTTCATATTAACTTCTTTTATAATTTCATCATCAAATTTAAACCATTGAAATTCTTCTCTTTTTTCACTTTTATTAACTATTGAAACATAATGCCCATTATTTAAATTCCCATAGTGATCAATAGTACATTGTAACCTATATGTAATCTCTCTATTATCTTGCAATATTATATTCAAATAATAAGGATAACTAATTCTGTTAGTATTCTTTTCCATTCTATGTGTTGTGGAGAATCTTGATAAATGAATAGCCAATATCGATGGTACATTTATAAAATTTATTGTCTTTAATGTACTAATCTTTTCATGCTTCTTCTTATGATACTTTCCATCATCATCATCATCATCACTGTGAAAACATTTAGGACATCTCCATGCATTTTCATTCTTTAATATTTCATCACTTAAATAATAATTAATACAATCCTCTAATGAAACATCATGCATATTCTTACTTCCTCGAAGCTTCTTAAATATTGAAATCGTCTTAACTCGAGGTATCACTAATGATAACATGTAAAATTTGGAATAACTGCTAGATGAATTACCACAATTCAAACATTTTAATCCATCTTCAATCTCTCCTTGAAATAATTTATCAATAATAGATAACTTATCATTCTTTCTCATCAATTCATCATGCAATCGATCTAATAAAACCATCATAAATTCTTGCGCATCCTGTTGATCATTAGGAATATTTAAATCAGGCATGATTATTGATAATTCATTCAATAGTGTCTTTGGAACTATTGAATATCCACCATTAAGATACATCTTTATGAATAGATTACTTAAAGAATCTGCAATCTTATGATTTAGTTCATCCCCCATTTCCTTATATCGACCAGCTAAAAATAAATCTCGAAATATTCGAATCCCAAATAAACATTGTAATGTGGAATTTATGTAACATGTATTACATTGATTTCTTAATCCTACCATTGATAATTCAGAATAAATATCACCTTTCTTCACAACTAACTTAGGCAATTCATAATGAACCTTATTTATGCCATTACTAATATTACTTTCTGTTAATTCACTAGATATCGTTATATTTGGATCTGTATATGCCCTTCTTCGAAGAATTTTTATAGTGTTCCCATTCTCTTTATCATTATCATTTTCATCATTCTCCTCTTGTAAAAATTTACATCTATCACGTACTTTTTCAAGTATGATTTGTAATTCAATTTGACTTTGATATTTATTCAAAAGAGAAGTATACGTAGTATAACTTCTATTCTTTGCCTTAAATTCAATTGAACTCGGTATAATCAAATACAAATAGTAACAACCAAGTATAAAATCCGATAGGAATTGCGTATTTGCTTCATCTAATTCAAATTTAAGATACTTATCAAATATGCCATTACAACTTTCAATCAAGACAATTAATTTCTCTAATCTTAACTGTGCTAACTTGCTCTTTATCTGTTCCTCATACACTATTTCAATCAGCCTTTCGATATCGTCATCCCTATAACCAATCTTAATTGACATCACATAAGTATAACTCCAACAGAAGAAACCTAACACAAACTGATACCTTCTAAAGCATGGGGGCCCGACTTCACCAACCAATATTCTTCCACTCGACCCTTTAACTCTTCGAGAAATTTCACTCTTTAAATCATTATTGACAAAAAGAAACGCATTTACTTTCTTTCACGTGCCTAAATTGAAATTTTTCAGATCTCGAAAATTGCCAATTTGAGCAATGAGCAGCCCAATTTAAATTTTATTTACTATTGATTTTTAATACATGACAACGTTTGATGGTTGAGGCGCTAAGATCAGTCATTGATAGTGGCTTGTTTTGACTAATATTCATGGAGATTTTAAAGATAGTATGACTGGTAAAAAATCAAGAGAAAAAAAGTTGAAGAAATTCGACCTTTTGGATATTACCGAGTCATTGGGATACCAAACTCATCGGAAAGCTGGTAGAAACTCGTGGTCGAAAGAGGATGATAAAAAGTTACTGACATTGATCAATGACACTTTAATTAAATTCCAATATAAGAATGGTATTTCAGATATAAAGTCAATATATGAATCTATAAAAATTTCGAAAGAACTTCCATGGGATAAATTAGCATCTAGTTTCTCAAAGAATGGAAGAACAGGTAAGGATTTAAGGAAACGCTGGACCGGTTCTTTGGATCCAAATCTTAAAAAGGGGAAGTGGAGTAAACTTGAGGATGAATTATTATTGAAATCATTTGAAAAACATGGTTCTCATTGGTTAAGCATTTCATTAGACATTCCTGGTAGGACTGAAGACCAGTGTGCAAAGAGATATATAGAGGTTCTTGGGCCTTCAAGTAAAGGCAGACTAAGAGAATGGACTTTAGAGGAAGATTTATTATTGATTGATAAAGTAAAAAAATATGGTACGAAATGGAGAAAGATTTCTAACGAGATGGAGTTCAGGCCGAGCTTAACTTGTAGGAATAGATGGAGAAAAATTATTACAATGGTTGTTAGGGAACAAGCTTCTGAAGTTATTGCTAATGCTGTGAAAGAAAATAAAGATATAGACTTGGAAACCATAGCGGCAACTAAGATAAATAAGAAACCAACCGCTGCTAAAGAAGAGATTGACACTTTACCATCCACTTCTCTCGTTGAAAATAGACGTATCAAGGAAAAACCCCGCAATAATGAAAAGGATACTATGACAGACCATGAAGTCAACAAAAATGATCACGCAAGTGATGCGAAACATGATAATACACAAACTGGGGTATTCCAGAATCCAGTTGCAAGCCCTTTTTCTTTGCATTCTTTTACTGGTACTCATGAACCTTCTACTGATACTACGAACTTGATCACGACCAGATTTGAATCCACTACTAAAATAGCTGAAAATGCGGCTAATAATAACGAGCATAATTATCTTATAAATCCACAGATATTTCCTTCTCAGGAAAATGATCATGTAGAGCCCACTATTCAAACGGATATTCCAAAAGCTAGTGCTGATCCAACTCAAAGTCAAACAGAATGGAAGTTTGTATTGAAAGATGGAGAAGGACTCTCAATTTCAAATGGTGTAATAAATAACTCTGCTCTAGTAAAAGAATTAATTGAACAAGCTCACAAATATTCATTAAAAATATCCATACATCAACATATTCATAATCATTATGGAACCCAGACTAAATGTAATGAGAATGCTAACAGTAGTAACTATGGCAAAAGTGAGTCAAGTGGTGAGTCAATATCTTTAAAGGATATCAATCAAAATTTTCTATCAAACACTTCTACTTCTACAACACCATTATCTAATATAAATGATGATAATGATTCTGCTAGTGCTAAAAGTAGTACTTATAATAATAGCAATAGTAATAATATAATGCCAAATGGAAAAATACGAGATATGGGAACACATAGAAAATCCCATTTTAATTACCTCCCGTCTGGGGCCCAGCCCAAATTAGTCTCATCCGATGGTAATGTTGACAATAGCTTTAAAAACAAATTAAATGACTTAAGCAATATATTGAATCCTTCTCAGGGTGGTAGAAAGAGAAGTAAGCAAAAAGAAACTCAAGGGAAAAGGATGAAAGTGCTGACACCAATACTACCATCTAATTACAATAATATCGGTACTCCGAAAGTAAATATGGAGACACCTAGCGAATTTTGGAACGATTTAAACAATCAAACAAGTAATATCGAGACACCAAAATACAGGGCATCATCTGAGGATAACAAAGATGAGAGTGATATTGATTCAGAAATATTTCATCTCAATCCAAGTTAAACCTTGATATAGTGATTAGAAATATTCCAACCTACATATGTATTTATAAATATCTAGATACCAAATCTGTAAATTACCGCTTATGAAGAAAGTGATGTAGTGGCTCAAGCTAATATTAAAATAGACAGAAATTTGTTGGAGTTCCCTGATACGTACTATCTAAATGATAATTCAGCTGGAATACAGCTTAATTTTGAAAGAGAACTCCTCCTGACTTTGATCACTAGCTACTTCTTCTTTCAATAAAAAAAAATACATACAAAAGATGTGATATAAATAATTAATAATAGCATTAACTTTTATCAAGATCTTCCATTACTATAAAAAAAAAATTGAATAGTCCAAGTAGAAAGTTTATTTTACTTTAATTGTATTTGATAGAATTTATTTTAGGCAACAAAAAGGCTGAACATTATATTAATGATAAACATAGAAAGGAAATCATAACAAGAGTAATGCGGCAGCAGTTGCAGTTCCAATAGCCACACCTAAGGTTGGAAAGTTTCTAAAAGAACCATTAGCAAATTTGTCATCTTCCTTCAACATATGACGCTTTTCAACAGCTCTCTTCTTGCCAAATAGTTCTAAGGCATTAATATAAGACATGAATCCCTTACCACTAGCTACGCTCTCCTCTAAAGTTTTATGGCCTGGAGCAGCAATGTTATTATTTTCTTCTTCGAATAGTTTGTCACCATCATGGTTCTCAGATTTACCATCTTCATGAGGATGTTTACTTTCTTGATCATCGTTGTGTTCTCCGTGGTGCTTACCATGGGCTTCCTCAGTTTCA
This sequence comes from Kazachstania viticola, assembly GCA_030571575.1. Lineage (NCBI taxonomy): Eukaryota > Fungi > Ascomycota > Saccharomycetes > Saccharomycetales > Saccharomycetaceae > Kazachstania > Kazachstania viticola. The sequence continues at coordinate 46,001 of JAJLXZ010000045.1, forward strand.
CCTTCGTGTTCCTTGTGATGCTTACCATGAGCTTTCTTGCCCTTACCGTGGTGTGAATCTTCATCAGTCTCTTTTAAGTCAACTTGTTCATCATCATTGTGTTCCTTGTGATGTTTACCATGAGCTTTCTTGCCCTTACCGTGGTGTGAATCTTCATCAGTCTCTTTTAAGTCAACTTGTTCATCATCATTGTGTTCCTTGTGATGTTGACCATGGGCTTCTCTGGTTTCATCTTCGTGTTCCTTGTGGTGCTTACCATGAGCTTTTTTTCCTTTACCGTGATGAGCAGCTTCGTCCTTCATATGGACTCTTTCTTTCTTAAAGTCTTCCTCACAGTCAGAGTCATCAGAAGCATCAGAATCGTCAGAGTCATCGGAATCTTGCTTAGCTTTCATTCTTCTTGCATGTTTTTTCGCCTTCATCTCTGAAATCTTCTTAGGATGCTTCTTACCATGGCCAAACTTTTTCTCTGAAAGGTCAGTAGGCTTCCCATGATCATTACAAGTAGTAGTTAAGGAAACAGCAGTAGAAGTTGGTGTTTCTTCAATATCTCCCTGAGCTTTGGCAACAGAGCCTAAGGTCAGAACAGTAAACGTTGCTAAATTTGAAATTTTCATTTAAAGTATCTTCTAGTTTATTTATTTCAATACCTAATAAAAATTGCACATTTGAATCATTAAATAAATAAGAGAGAATTCCTTAGCTACTTAAATAAAAAGAAAATTATACGACTATTTATTAGATATTTATACTAAGACCACTATTCAAAGGATAAGAACTTAGCCTTCTGGCTTATTACTGTTTCCTCCCAAAATAAAGGCTTGGCATTTTTTCCTTCTCCAATATTTTCTTCGAGAAAAATTCCTCGAAAATGAGAAAAAAAGAAAAATGACGAATGCTTCAAACTTGACAAAAATGCTGCAATTGAATTCAAGGTGCAATAGTCGGAAGAAAGATTGAGTTGATATCTTCTTCTTAACATTTTGCACCCACTTAGCTGTTATTATAAAGTATATATTTATTTACATGAATAATAGTGGAAGGATTATTTCACTAATAGGGACCTGGTGCTGTTATTGTCTATTCCGGCTAAGTCCGTATGCTTTTGAATTCTTGTTTGTAGATATGGAAAGACAAATTGCTAAATATTTAGGAGAATATATAGATAATTACGAATATAGACGGATGTAGTAGTAGTAAAGAACAAACAAAACAGAATATATATATATGTATGTGTAGAGGAGAAATAGGCATGATGATGGAAGCTAGTAAGTATTATATTTCTACTCCACTTCATTCCTTTTTGAATAGAGCAGCAGCTCCCATTCCGGTACCAATACACATACTAACAATACCAAGTTGGCCTTTCTCTAATTCATGAAGTAAAGTAGCTACTTGTCTAGCACCAGTACAGCCTAATGGGTGACCCAAAGCAATGGCACCACCTTTTGGATTAACTTTTTTCTCATCTATTTTCAATTTATTGATACAGAATAGAATTTGGGCTGCAAAAGCTTCATTTATTTCAAATATGTCAATATCCTTTACGGAAACATTAACCTTTGATAATAATTTTGGTATAGCAAAAGCTGGACCAACACCCATAATTTCCGGTGAAACACCAACCACTTGAAAATCAATAAATTTACCAAGAATTGGGAATTGATGAGATTCAGCCACAGACCTACGTGTTAGTAATACCCCAGCAACACCATCTGATATTTGAGATGAATTGCCTGCAGTTGTGGTACCTTTATCCTTGATAAACGCAGGCTTTAATTTACTTAAGCTTTGTGGTGTGACCCCACCTCTTGGTCCTTCATCTACTGCAATCACCTTACCTTCATTTTCATCATTTTCAGGCAATGTAATTGGTAAGATTTCATCTTTGAAGAGATTATTTTTAATTGCTTTATCTGCTTTGTTATGAGAATTAGCAGAAAATTGATCTTGTACATCTCTTGAAATGTCAAAATTTTTAGAAACGTTTTCATTTGTAATACCCATTGGGATCAAACATTTCTTTGCATTCTTATCTGATAATAAATCTTTTGAAATTGAACCCAAGGGATTTAAATTCTTATAATTTTGAGACATTGATTCAACACCCAAAGCTAGCCCTATATCTATTTGATTAGATCTTATCTTTAAAGCAATATCATTGACAGCAGTTAAACCAGAGGAGCACTGCCTATTGACTGCATTAAAGGAAGTAGTGTAAGGAATACCAGCAGCAAGAGTAGCGGCTCTATGTTCCGTTGCACCAGCACCAACATTTAAGACATTACCACAAGTAATGTCTTCAATCAATTTCAAATCATTCTTGATATCGTCAGGACATTTGGAGATAAACCCCTTTAAGAAGTTAGTTAGCAAATAGTCTGTATTGATATCTTTAAAAGATCCTTTAAAACCTTTCCCTATAGGTGACCTGTATGCCAGGATCACAACCACATCATCCGGATGGTTAGTTTGAATACCATTTCCATCCATACCTATTGAATTAGAAATGTGATCCTTGATATCTTTTAACCTTTGTGACATTGATAATAGTTTTATTTAAGCTTATTGAGACTTATCCTATCCTTACTTGTAAACTATCAAAGCTCTTAACACTTCAAGACAAAACTACTGATGCCTTTAAATACCCTCATCAACTTAAAAATCGGGGAAATATAACTCCGGAAATAAATGCTAACAAAAATTCTTAAACCCGAGAAGATAGTTTTACTCTATATTCATTAACTATACTCTTATATCAAAGTATGTAGTTTATAAAGGCTCTTGAGCCAACTTTTGAGCAACCAAGTCGTGGACACTCTCTTCGAAAGTTTTGAACTTGAAACCTAGAATTTCTCTGGTCTTGGAGTTATCGACAGTGAAACCCATCTTGACATGTTGAGCACCAGTCTTTGGTTTACCAACAGGAATCTTACCCTTTACTTGTGGGAATTGCTCATTTAAGGAGTCAAGTATATCTTGTTGAGTGAATTTACTTTCATACATGATTAATCTCTTACTAATAGTTTCCTTCTTTTGGAAAGCAAGTAAATGGGCACGAGCGACATCACGAACATCAACATAACCTTGAGCACCATCATTAGCAACAGGCATATCAGCTGGAGCATGTAGTAAACTGTTTACAACTTGACATGACAAGTTTAATTCTCCCTTAGCATCCTCATCGAAATTTTGTGGACCAAAGATGAAACCTGGGGCAATGGTAGCTAATTCGAACTTAATGATATCTTTATTCTCCTTTTGGAATTTCCAAGCAGCTTCCTCTGCAAATTTCTTGGAACCACTGTAAGCAATCATACCAGAGATTTGACAGCTTTCCCAAGTGTATGGATTCCAACTTTCTTCATTGATTGAATAGTTTACGTCATCGACTCTGTTCATATCAACGTGTGAAGCATAACTGGAAGTAACAACAACACGTTCAACAGTGTCTGGGCAATACTTCTTAATTGACTCCAAGATACTTAAAGTACCGTTAACAGCTGGAACCAATAATCCATTAACGTAATCGTCAGTATCAAGAGCTAAAGAAGAGGCGGTATGAAGAACATATTTGATATCCTTAGCATGTTTCTTGACGGCATTATCAAAACAGTCTAATTTGGATAAATCTTCAGCAATTTCTAAAGTTAAATTTGGATTGTTGTATTGTTTACTTAACTTATCAAGTTTAGCTTGGGATCTTACGGTACCAATGACTTTATAATTTTGTTCTAATAACTGAGTAATAATATGTTGGGCAATAAAACCGGTAGCACCTGAGACAAAGACGGACATTGTTATGAGTTATTCTTTCTTTTGTTGTTGTTATTACGGTAGATATATATTTGTTATACACAAGACAGGGATACCAATATATTCAAGCTCTACTTTATATAGTTGTGGCAACCCATCCAGTAAACAAGGATACCACCACACTCTTACATATCATATGAAAAGTGAAATCATATTTATTATGTAATCAAAGTAAATTGCTCTCAAAATTGAAGCCGCAAAAAAAATTTCATTAAACTTCACTAAGAAGCGGCATAGAAACAATTTTGAGCAGTACTGGCTTATTTTAGGTTATTAAATTTATTAATAGGAGGTTTTCAAGTAGTTGAAAATTAGTTTTGACTTAGGTTTTCAACAGCAAGTTGCAAGAAAAGTGGGGCTCCTATCAAAATTGATTTTCTCATACGTAATGTGTTAGATCTTGTAAAGGCGTATATAGACTTATTTAAAGAAGGACAAACACTGGTAAGCAATGTAGTGTTAGATATTACGTAGAAGGTTGAAGAAATTTTTTCTTTGGTATTTGATATTGCTTCAGACTGCTTATATACTGGGGCAAATATTTCTTGGTAATCTGCATCAACACAAAGGGGTAGCATTGAACACGTATTCTTGTATTCATTCGTTTACAGAACTACTTACTTACGGTAGTTTTACCGTTTCAAACTGCAAACACTAGCATGTTGTTATACCATGACGTTTATCTACAGGTACATACTTTCCACTGGGTGTACTCTGCTTACAATTCCTTAGTGTATATGTCCGCTTAACAACTAGTAAAATTGACAATCGCAGGGATAGTGGGGTTACAAAGTAAAATATAGGTACAACGGTGTTTCACCCAGGGCAGGACATACCATAGAGATACGTTACTAGTCAGGCAAATCCAATCAAATACATAGTAAGTCCTAGTACACATAACCAAAAAAAAAGGTACCGCTCCTAATAAATGAATGATTCGCAACTACCAATCTTACTAAGCTATACACCAGCGCAAACCCCCCACAGATTCTTCTTCCCCACAGTGGTACATCCTGAACGTATAGCCCCCACCTGCAGCTGTTAACTGCAACAGAATACTCCTGTAAATGATAGGAATGCCAATAAATAACTAGTGCAACGGAGCTAAATGCATCATACAAATTGAAAAATAATTATTGAACGGTCTTTAAACTTCGAGGAATAAAGGAAATTTAAACTTCAATAAACTTTATCTCTCTCATTTCTTGTAAACGGACTTTACAGTGGATCTTGGGGAATTACACAAGAGCTTTACTTAGTCCCTGTTTACTTATTCTCCTAATTTCCCCAGGTTTGGTTTTACTTTAATTCTTACTAAGTTATTACCGAACTCTTGAAGACTTGGAATAAAAATATAACTTATATAAGCAAGAAGGTTTGATCGTTGGATACCGATATTTGGTGTTTCTCTTAGTGTTTGTCTTGTGAAAGCTCATATAAGTATTGTTTTTATAGATAATAAACAACAACAAATTCTAATAAATAAATTCATATATTAAAAAAGAAATGACTGCTAAAGCTATTGTATTACGTTTAGGTGATATCCAATTTGCAGCTGCTGCTTGGGAAAAGTTTTCTAAACAAGTTGATGTCATCACTCTTCCAGCTGATGCTACTCGTGCTGACTTCATCAAGTTAATGAAGGATCCATCCAGTAAATTCTCTAAGATTAATGTAATTACTAGAACTTATGAGAGTGCTGTTCAAACTGGTTTATTCGATAAGGAAATTGCTGATGCTGTTCCTCAATCTTGTATTGCTGTTTGTCACAACGGTGCAGGTTACGATCAAGTTGATGTTAATGCTTTCAATGCTAGAAAGATTCAAGTCTCTAATGTACCTTCTATTGTTAATAACGCTACTGCTGATACCGCTGTATTCTTAATCTTAGCTGCTTTAAGAAACTACGTCTTAGGTCACCATAACTTATTAGAAGGTAAATGGTCTAAAACTAACGGTACTGCTGATACTCCATTCGGTCATGATCCATACGGTAAGACTATTGGTTTCTTAGGTTTAGGTGGTATTGGTGGTGCTGCTTTAAAGAGAGTTCAACCATTTGGTTTCGAAAGAATTATTTACCATAACAGAAGTAGAGCTTCTCCAGAAACAGAAATGGGTGCTGAATTTGTCTCATTTGATGAATTAATCTCTCAATCCGATGTCATCTCTATTCATGTTCCCTTAAATGCTGAGACTCGTCATTTAATTAATGCCGATGTTATCTCCAAGATGAAGGATGGTGTCGTCATCGTTAACACTGCTCGTGGTCCAGTTATTGATGAACAAGCTTTAGTTGATGCCATCAAATCTGGTAAAGTTAGATCTGCTGGTCTAGATGTTTGGGAATTCGAACCAAATGTCTCTAAGGAAGTAAGAGAATTACCACAAATTGTTGGTTTACCACATATGGGTACCCTAACAATTGAAACAAGAAGACTAATGGAAGAACACGTTGTTGAGAATGCAGCTATTGCTGTCGAAACTGGTAAAGTCAAGAGTATTGTTCCAGAAATTAGAAACGAGAAATGGTTTACCAGCTTATGATTTCGATATCTCGCTCGCTCGCTCGCCTTTGCTGTATATTTGTTATGCCTTTACGTATGTCTATAGTTTAATGAACCTGACGATTCTTTTATAAAAATCATCTCTGATTATACTGTTTTCTTGTAAGGTATATTATCTGTAACTAATAGTTAATATAGTTTTTAGTTTCTCATACAAAAAGAGCATTTTAGTTTGAAAATATATTCATTAAATAAAGCACCGCTGCCTAAAAAATAGTAAACAATACTATACGAAGGAAAACAATCAACGTATAAGACGAATATAGAAAAGAAAAATTAAGATAAAAAGACATTAATAGATAATTGTGTCATAAAAAAGAATGTATATAAAAAATATAAAAAAGATGAATTAGAAAGACAATATATTTCTAATATATTAGACTACATTAATGATTATAATGATGAAGACTGAGAAATCAAGCAGAGTCAGTTTCTGCTTTCTTATGAAGATGCATCTTATTTCTGATACCAAATTGTGGGATCATTCTTTTGTAAACTGGTACATCATCATGAAGGGCAGCCTCTGCATCATAGTCTTCATCTCTTCTGGTTGGTGGAACCCATGATGTGGATCTCCATGGTAAGACACCTTCTAACCACATTGCATCAACTTCTTCTAAACTTAAACCTTTAGTTTCTGGGACACATAAGAAGACAAAAACATAACTTGCAGCGGTACAACTCATAAAGACGAAACCGTACTTGAAACCAATAGCACTAGCAATCATAGGGGTAAATAAGGCAATTAAGAAATTGGTAAACCAGTTACCAGAGTTACAGAAACCAATACCCTTGGATCTAAGCTTCAATGGGAAAGATTCAGCAACAACGACATGTGAAATTGGAGCCCAAGTACTGTTGAAACTGGCTAAGAAGAAACAGGTAAATGAAATCATAGCAGAACCAGCTGGCTTTGATGCCTTTCCATGAGAACCATGTGGATACAATCTAGTAATACCAACAGCAGCATAAATTGCTAAACAGATGGTTTGGACAGCAGAACCATATAATAAACAACGACGACGGCCAAAATGTTCAATAATGTACAATGTGAACCAATTAGCGAAGAAGTCAACGACACCGAAGACAATAGAAGTTTCAAATGGATCGTCAATACCAACAGATGTGAATAAAGAAGTACCGTAGTATAAGAAATAGTTAATACCAGATAATTGATTGAAGATTTGTAATAGAGTACCCATGACAGTTCTATGTAAATGTTTGTCATGTCTAGTAAATAAGTGAGTCCATTTAGCTTCACCACCTTCCTTTTCCATAGCAATAGCATTTCTGATAGATTCAGCTTCAACAAGAACGGAAGGATCATCAATATCTAATTTATTAGATTTAGCAATAGATTCTTTGGCTTCTTCAAAACGATCATTTTCAATCAAGTAACGTGGAGATTCAGCAACAATAGTGGTGGCGAAGATCATAATTAAAGCCCAAGCGAAACATAGACCTAATTGAATTCTCCATTGTCTGGAATCGTCATATTTTCTGGTACCGTAGTTAGCACAATAACCTAAAAAGACACCTAAAGTATTCATTAATTGATAGACAGCGATTAAAGTACCTCTTAAATGCTTTGGAGCGACTTCAGAAATTAACATTGGAGTATAGACGGTAAGACCACCGACACCAACACCAGTAACAATTCTACCAATCATGTATTGATACCAAGCTCTGACAGATGCAATTTCAATAACAATACCACAAATATAAATACCACAACACATACCTAAAGCTTTCTTACGACCGAACATATCACCTAATCTGGATAGAGCTAAACTACCGAAAGCACAACCAACATTGAAAAGGGAAACAATTAAACCAGTTCTAATCTTGGTTAAATGTTTCTTACCATTACCAGCATTACTACCAAATCTGTTAATAAAATCAGTTTGCTTAACAAAACCAGAAATAGTACCAGTATCCCAACCGAAGACGAAACCACCGAAACCAATCATAGTACAGACGATAGAAATAGCAACATATGCAGAAGCTGGTTTTCTTGGAATTTCGGTACCTTCATATGGATGATTTAAGGAATCTTCATCAATTTGTTTTTGTTTGTCGAACGTTTCATCGACAAAGACACTGTTAGAAGTGTCACTGTTAGTTTCTTCACGTTCAGGATCCATTCTGTGTGAATTTTTTTTTTTTTAATTTATTCTTCTCTTAATTCTATTGATAAGAAATTATTCAACTAGGTTGTAGATGAAAATGAATAATTGCAGATGATAGAGTTAGTTAATATTTTTTTTATTTTCTTACAAGAGAGATAATTAGAAAGAGCAAGTAATTCATTAAAATATTTGCCAACTGCTCTTCCTTTTATATTTCAAATTTATGAAATCAAAGTGGTTAAAACATTCATGTATTTGAGATAGCAAAAGAAAAGATTGTTTGCAAGTCTGTCTGTCGCTCTTACTAAAATCTCTATAATGTAAGAAAAGAAGTAGAAGCAACAAGTTATGTTCTTTTGATGTCTAGACCAGTTGCTGTATAAAAAAAGGAAGTGCAATGTTTTACTCCAGATTATTGCATCTTACTAAAACCTAACCTAACGGGAATAAATGTATCGGTACTATAGTGGCTTTATTATTCATGTTTCTCCATAATATTAGCCTACATGAAGCAGCCTGGTCCCTAATGAAGATGTGCAGGGGCTGGGGAAACCAAGTAATTTAACCGCTCTTATGAAGGAACCTAAAAAACTTTAATATATCTTGATGATCTTGGAGAATGTGGGGGACTGGCATCATACAAAAAGGAAAATACAATTCAGACAATTAACACCGTTTCTTCAATAACCAAAGGTTACAACCCTGTTCTGCAAAGGTTTAGTAAGGAAAAAATAAGCAGAATGAAAAGGAAACCAACACGTCTCACTAACCAGAGGACTTACAATTAAGATCCGCATCGGCACTTAATATTAAACGTACCCCACAGACCTAAATCATTACCTCAAGTCCCTGTTGATTTCACTTCTAGATATTTCATCAGAGATCTCGGAAAGTCTTTGTAACCTTTTCTTGTAAATATCGCGTACAAGATTAAGTTCTGAGATCTCGGCAAATCTCGCTCTTTCTGGACTGAAAAGGCCGCAGAATGTCTCGGCGTTCTCGAGAACTAGAAAGCATCGTAGATTTGTAGTACTTTAAAGTCTGTTAAAGAATTCAAACTGAAAAGCTTTTAGAGGTAGCTAAAAACCCTATCACCATTTTATTCTTGATTTAGAAGCTTAACAGCATGCTTTTTAGTGATAGTTCTGACTAAAAACGTGTGTAAAAAAATAATTAAATCGTATAGAGTCTCATCTTGTTACAAACAATATTATGTAGGAGAGTATATAAAAAAATTATAGAATAAAAGAGGTAGTCGTTGGAAAAATCATTATGGTCTTGAAAGGACCTGAGCAGCAGTCCAGGATTTACCTGGACCCAGAGTTACAACATCTTTAACGTGGCCTGGTTGAATGCAAATCATGTTCTTGTAACCAGACTTTGGTTCGAAATCATCAATCTTTGCAGGCTTTTCTGTCCATGGATGCCAGACAACAATGTCTGGGAAATTTTCTCTCTTGAAGGTATGGATTGGCTTATCGTCGACTATAGAAACGTCAGTAGAAGTACTTACACCTTCGTAGACATCATAAGTTTCCTTATGGATCTTAATGTATGGATCGTTGTCTACTTTATGTTCATCGGTCATTAAGTCATGAACCTTGGAACCAGTCAAATTTTTGATTGTAGTGGCGTGGACATCATTCAATCTTAAATAAGTATGGAATAACCAATTAAATTGCATGTCTTTAGAAGCAGAAGTGTTAGTGACTTGAATTTGAGATTTCATACAGTCAACACCTAAATCAATAGTTAAGACTAAATGGTATTGAGCTGGCCATAACTTAGTTAATGGTTCAGCAATATCTGGGTATAAAGCAAATTGAACAGCAGTTTGATTACCTTGAATTGGGCCTAAAAATTCCCAAACACAATTTCTAGCTAGACCATGTTGAGGTAATTTACTCAATAGTTCATCAGTCTTGTTGAAATCAAAGACTGGGAAAACGATTGGAATACCACCTCTCACTTGTTTTGAACCATCTAATTTTGCAGCAGTAGATAACCATAATTGCTCTTCACCTTTGCATTTCCATGATAGAACGGTAGCACCGTATTTTAAAATTGTGACAGAAGTGTTTGGATCTTCTGGACGAGTTACAATAACTTTATCAACAAGGTTTTGTACAGGCATTTTTTAAATTTTTCTTTTAATTTTTTCTTCTTAGTGATGTAATTAAACACTTAAGTTTATTTAACTATTTTAATAGAAGTAAATATATATTTATAAAGGAAACAGTTCAAAACTAAGGATTTCATATTTTAATTTCAACAAATATTCACTTATATTTATATCAGTAAAGAGACTTTAACGAACTGAAATAAAAATAATAACAACAAACATTGATTTTCAATTGGAATAAAGGAAAGGCGCTTATGGAAAGGGCTTACCTCTTACAGGACCTTACCATCGGTGATATATCAGCACATATAAATACATGTTCCCTACAAGACAACAGGAGTTTCCCCCAAAGAGTATTCCCGCTGAAGCAATTCTGCAAGATAAATCCAGAACTCTAAAAATTAAGAAATAGAGACTGAGTCCCTTAGGCTACAAACTCCTGCATGGGATTATCCAAGCACTCAGTAAAATAACCTTAGCTTCTCCATGTAAGCTTGTTTCACTTTTTACATTATATTCACCTTCCCCTGAAGCATTTTAAAATGCGCCAGAAAAATCCGGGGAAAAATTCTTCTCGAGAAATAAGTCCGCCGGTATTTATTTCTCCAGATCTAGGCACAGCTGAATAAATATTTAAAATTCTTATTAAATCAAATAAGCATTACAAAAATTTGTAACATTATCATATGATTTTAGGAGTGGGGTTATAAACAAAAGCTAACTAGTATGTATTCTTAGGAAGTTAAAAATTAACCTAATTTTTTTGTGATATGATTCCAGCGCATGTAATGAATACAACAAAACAATTACGTATTTGGCAGCTTTTTCTCTTTTTCATTTAAAATGTGTAATGGCATCGGTACTATTTGTCATTCATTACTGTCTTCTGTGTATATTATCATACATAATATTGAATTGCTCCATTGTTTTTCTAGCAGACATTAAAAATATTTTAAGAAGAAAAAAAAAAGCAATTCTGCCCCTCCTATCAACAATTTAGAGATGAGATTTCCTTGAAGGTAAGTCAGTATTCATTATTCCAAATTGATAATTCGATAGAAAATCAATATTGTAGATTTTCTTCCTTTTTCTCCTTTACAGGGGTGAGGGAGGTTTTCTTCTTCAAACTAAAACAAAAGTCAATTTTATGCATATTTTAAATAAGGATGTCTACATGATTTTTTAACAAACACTATCTAAAAAAATACCATGAAAAAGTTGTCAAATGGGCATGGAAACTGGAGGTATCTCTTCGAGCAGTATCGTATCTCTCTTGCAATTTTTCTTTTTAGTTGACTTTAGCGTTTCTTGTTCGCATAATTAAACTTCAAAACATAATATTAAACTGTCTATTTAGGCTCTGGATGACTTAATCCATACGCTTTACATTCTGCCTTAGCATATTCGGCTATACAAGATACCGTCTTACCTATTATTAGATCTGATTCCCTGTTTGGCTCAAATGTTTCATGCATCTCTTTATCCTTATAGATACCAAGGACATAATTTAGAACACCTTTCAAACGAACTATTTTAGTAAGAGCATCTGATTCACTGAAAGATACTGTCATGTAGTCATCAAAACTCTTGGTTATTGGATCTTGACCAACTATATCCCATGAAGCGATAGAGTTTGGACTCATTATATTATAGTGACCACATAAGTGATCCTTCATTGACCATGAAAGTGGTTCAATACCAAAATCTATAGATGGAACTATTAATTCTTGATGATAAGCTCCATTAGCCTCTACCAATAAGGATATCATAGGTCTATAATATCTTGAACCGCAACCACAATCTTTTACGTGTAGTTTTGGAAAACCAACCCACATGTGTTTGTCTTTAACTTGTGGAAGAATAGAAGGCAATTGAACGAATTGAGTACCACCTCTCATGCCCCCAAACTGATTGTCTTCAGATAATTCTAAAGTTTCTTTGGAGAAGACTGTAGTACAAAGACCATCATTTAATGAACACTTCATAATCTCTAAAGGTTGGAATGTGTAGATGAAATGAATAAATCCTCTTGAAATAGGGCTTGTTTCGTACTGTGGATGAAAGAATGGTGTCCAGTTTTTTTCCTCACCTTTCATGCCATGATCTGTTAGTTGCATCATAGTTAAAGGATCACTCTTTCTATGAGGCATGAATGTGTATAATCTTCTTGCATTTTTGTCATCACTAAACATATTAAAAACAACAACTGGTTCTTCTATATCGTTCGTTTTTCTAAGAAGGACTTTTGGATCTTCTGGACCTCTAAATGCTTCACCAGCTTCAAATGGGATATCTAATATAACAGGGTATGTCAAATAGTATTTATCTAAGACACGCTGTTTCTTCTTTTGGTTTGTAAGATGAAATTTAGTCTTTTCAACATTACAATCTTCATATTCTAAAGAATGCATTTTATATTTAGAACAATGGTTAATAGCTAATTCATCCTCAAAATGTCTTAATTCTTGTTCCATGTTATCTGGTCTTCGTATATCCAAATAAGGAATTTTTTTACCTTTAATTTCATTCCAATCTTTATCGAAAGCTTGAGCTCTTATTAAAGAAGTTTGAGAAGCACTTTTGAATCCTCTAGTAGCATGTACTAATCTGGTATATACAACGAAACAATTTTCACTTTCTAACCACAAAGCAGCACCACCAAATCTTAACCATTTTTCTTTAATAATTTTTTCTTCTGACCAATCTTTGAAGGAATCACCATCATCTCTTACAGTTTTCGCTAATTTAGTATTTTCATGTAAAAAATCACGTCTTATTTGAATCAAATCATCTTCTAATAGTTTTGTCCACGTCGAGTGCTTTATAGTATTTTCATATAATAAGTCTTTACAATTAACAGAATTTTTATAGTCATGATGATAATTAATTTCTAAATCCTTTGAATCTTCTACATTATTGTGATCATTTGAACGTTTATCATTATCTCTTCTTTCATTATCAGATTTTACTATTAAATTTGAAACGTAACCAGTAATTTTACTATCCACATAACTTTGACTAAGCATTTCTTCGGTAACCGCAGTATTCCTTTTATTTGAAAATTTTAGTATCTTGGCAATATTTACATTTAACAAATCTTTCTTCTCAGCTACTACATCTGTACTATAAAGGGCAGAGTAATAACCGTATTTCATATTCTGTATGCGATTTTGATTATTTCCAGAGAATGTTAAAAATATGAGCAATGAGAAAAGAAATATGATACCCAACCTAAAGGATAGTTGCCCTTTTGGAAGAGATCTGAAAGAAAAATTCTTGTAACGGTCATATGAGCCAAAGGTAGTCTTAGCATTGCTTATCCATCTCATACTTTCCTGAGCTACTCTGTTGAAAGACATGGCTACTCTAATAATCCAAGGGTCAGTTTTCTCAAAAATATGACTACTAACAGATGGGGCAACACTTTATCTAAATAGCGAAAAAAAAACAACTATATACAGCTTTATTTAGAAATGTTTCTATTAGTTTATAGGAAGCACAGAAAGCACAGAAAGCACAAACGAACAAACTTAGCAAAGGAAAAATCCATATATATAAACAAATTGAACAAAGAGGACATCACAAAAGATAAACAATGAAGAGGACAACAAATTTGAAAAGAAAATATATTACTTCAAGATAAAAGGCACCAGGATGGGTTAGATTGAAAAATCTCCCACGAGATTTCTGAGAGATCCAGGTCAGAAAAGGAAAAAGAGACACTTCTATTTAGGTACAAAATTTTCTTAATAATGAGCAAGACTTTCCACTCATCTTACTCTGTCCGGTATTTTCTGTGTGTATGAGACCTGGCCGAGGATTACAACGTCCCAAAAAGGAAGTTTTCTCGAGTCTCGAGCCCGAAAATAAAAAAAAGTTAAAGGAAATTCCCCTTTTGGGCTATTTTTACGGAAGACTAAGGTATATTTAAAGATCGGCCAGCAAATTTCATTAAATCATCGTAGTCAGTCTTGGGGTGGGCGGTAGTCTTGGTGTGGGCGGTAGTGTTTGTAAGTGTTTCTGTGTTTGGCTCGAGAGTTATTTATAGGTTACCGGGTCGGTGTTTGTAAAATGCTTGTCAGAGTTATAAGTAGGAAGTGTAGCGTATACTGGGGGTTTGCAAGACGGTACCGTGTTTTCAACTGTATATATATAAGAAAATTTCATCTTTCAGGAAAATACATTGCCAGTTATAACTTGTTGAACTGGATTCTTTGAAGCATTTGAGACAACTAGGTACTTAGTGTGTTTATTCTAAATGTAAACCAATTTACTATGTCTTTCATAACGAAAGGTCAAATAGCCTCGCTGCTTGGTAGCTATCTTTACCGTCGTATTAACGTTATTTATGCTTGTGCACCTTACATAGTTTACTGTGATGAAGGTTCATAGAGGTTATGCTTGTATGTAAAACATTAAAGTGATTAACCTGGAAGATATGTTTGTGAAGTGACACAGTTGTTTTTAGAAATCGGATTAAGCTTAAGGTGCTGGAGATTTCGGCACTATTCCGTGAAATCTGTTTTTTTATTGTGTATCCATTGTATTCAAAATAAAATAGTAGTACAACGTTTGGAAAGCACTATGTTTTGTATAATTCAGACTGGGAATTATTTGTATGCATTACTTTTGGCGCAATAGAATAGAAGACATGTGGCAAAATCGCAATATTATGAAAGCTGCCCTTTTCAAGAAAAAAATAAAAACGTCAGCAGAAGATAATTATCTTCCAAGCAAACGACATCTTTCGTATTTTATACAGTAAATGAGTTATTATTTACAATGGGGTAAGCTTTTTTCAGAGGGCAAAACTAAGGTAATCTTATTGATTTACTAGATACCCTAGTTACAGAGATTTCAATCGGGCAATCTTTCAATTTTCTATAGTAAGCCAACTGTTTGGAACTTAATCTCCAATGCTTTGTGCCATAGTGGTGCTATTATTCTACGTGCATACACTTAATAAAAAATCATATGCGTTTAGTTACCCATTTCTTCAAAGAGCAACTACATGTCGGTCTGGTTAAACATCGTCCGATATTGATATCGTCACAGATTCATTTGGCTACATTTATTAAGCGAATATCGAAACTCTGCATAAAACAGTTTCTTTATTTACTAGTACCAATAACACAAATACAAACATAATGAAATTTTGCTCCACATCTATCAGTACAACACTTTTAGAAAATTTTCGATAAAAATTGAAATAATGAAACTAAAATGGAAGATTGCCTCGTTTCATACTTTCAATATAAATCAGTTATTAAATTGAAAAGAAAAAGAAAAAGAGACGGCATGATGCTAGTAAATACTGATTAGCTTTCACCTAAATGGCAAATATACTCTTGTCAAAAAAGAAAATATTGAATTAAAAAGCGGACAGTACAAGCCTACTTTCTTCTTAACATATTTCATTCCATACTATCACATTATATCTCTACTTCTCGACACCTAAAACAAATATTGAGTGAAACAATAAGAGGTTTAGCCAAGAAATAAAGAAATACATAGACGGTAATTTAATTTACCCCATTATTTGCACCCGGGATACAGCCACAAAGACGATGCGGTATACTTTATTTTTTCATAAGAAAATATCATCTAATTGAGTCGTAATATTGAAATGATTTGGGTACAACATTTTTTCTCATATGTGTGTAATTGTGTATGCGGTTCTAATATATATCGTATGGCTCTTCCTGAAAGAGAAAGTCTTGGCAGTTCTCAACCGCTTACAGTAATGTTTTCCAGCGGAGATACCCAATGCGGTAAGAACGCCGCAGTATCTGACAGAAATTGTTTTTTCTTTTGAATTTTTTACATTACAAACCGAAAAAATTTTTGAGATCCACAGAAACTTCGTAGCAAAATGGCTGCTTTCCAATCTCGATGTCAATTTTCTCTCAAAATTGTTCCTTCGAGCTTTCTTAATGAATCAAAGTAGTGACTACATCTTGTTGCACCAGTTAGATCTGAAGAGAGTGGTATTTCAGATATGATATTTATTGTATAGGGTGCAGTTTTCAAAATGTACTATCCTTTCACGTACTAATGTTTTTGTAGCTCTTTTACTAAAGAAGTAACTGCTCTCATAGTATTATGACTTATACGTCATTTTGTTCTTTTTGCACCTTATTATCGGTGAGCTTAGATATTTATTTCCTCAGTTGAACTATGTATATGATGCTTAATTAAGCATTTAACTGGTAATGAAAAAATTAACAAGACTATATAAAAGTCATCTAATTTCGTGCCTTAACTTTCATTATTATCTTTTTCATTTATTCTTGCTATTTCATTTTTTGTTCCATTATAAGACTCACAAAACTACACACAATTATGTCAGAATCAAACAAAGATAGTATAAGTGTTGTTATCATGCAAGATGAGAAAGATTCCTCTATTGATTATGTAACAAATACTGTCTCTGCTGAAGATCCAACAATTGCCTCACATAAATACAATGCTGGTGTCACTAATATTGAGATTTATGCAGAGTATTATACAACTATTCCAAGAAGAATTACCTTTTTTTTTTCTCTATTTATTATTTCTTATGCTTACATTTTAGATGCAAGAGTTCGTAGCACTTTCAAGACAGATGCTACTTCGTCGTATAAAGAGCATTCTTTGCTTTCAACTGTTACATGTATAGAAACTGTTATCAGTGCGGCCGCTCAAATTTGGTACGCTAGGGCAGCAGATATATTCGGTAGAACTTCCATTTTAGTCATGAGTATTCTTTTCTATGCTGGTGGTACCATTATTGAATCACAGGCGACTGAAGTTGAAAAATATGCTGTTGGTGCTTGTTTCTATGCAATTGGGCACTCTGGAGTCGTCTTATCAACGGAAATTTTAGTAGCTGATTTTTCCAACCTAAATTGGAGAATTGTCGCTTCCGTCACACCATTTTGCCAAACCTTATTAACACCTGGATTGGTGGTTACATCACCTCAGACTTAGATAACCATTGGCAATGGGGTATTGGTATGTGGGCTATTATATTCCCTGTTGCATCTATTCCTTTAGTATGTTGTCTTCTACATATGAAATATCTAGCCCAATATAAAGATAAGAGAGTGGAATTGAGACCTACTTGGGCTATTCCACAAGGTCACACCAGAACTTCTTATTTTGTAGAAACATTATTTTGGAGATTAGACATCGTTGGTATCGTCCTATTGGTAGTCACTTTTGGTTTAATCTTAATTCCATTTACCTTAGCCGCTAAAGCCACTCATCAATGGCATTCAGCTTCTATCATTGTTTGTGAGGTTCTTGGATGGGTTGTCTCTTTGCCATTATATTGTATATGGGAGAAGTTTTTTTCAAGACACCCATTAACTCCATGGAGAGATATTAAAGATAGAGGTATCTATGGTGCTTTACTCGTTGGTTTATTTATTGAATTTGTTTACTACATGCAAGGTACCTATATGTACACAGTTCTATTAGTAGCCTTTGATAATACTGTTACCGCTGCAACTAGAATCAATACTCTGTTCACCTTCGTAGGTGTATTGACTGGCTTTTGTCTAGGATTTGTAGTAGCAAAGATAAGAAAGACAAAAAGATTTATCTTATTCGGTATTTGTGTTTACATGATTGCATTCGGTTTACTGATCAGATATTGAACAGGTAATTCTTCTAAAGCTGGTACCATTGCAGCCTTATGTATATATGGTTTTGGTAATGGTTTTGTTAAGTTCCCTGCTAGATTATCCATCCAAGCCTCTATTGGATCTCACCAGAAGATGGCCGTCATGACTTCTTTATTCCTTTCTATGAGTAGTATTGGTAAAGCTTTTGGTTCAGCTGTTGCTGGTAGTATCTGGACTAATAGATTACCAATAGAAATCAACAAGAGAATAACAAACAGCACAATTGCAAAATCCGCATACAACTCCCCTACCAAATTTGTGAAGAAGTACAAATGGGGAACACGAGAAAGAGAACTATTGGTAGATGCATATCGTCCAGTTACTAACATTATGTATATTGTTGGTATATGTTTAATTGTTCCATCCATAGCATTCGCATTATTATTGAGAGATAGAAAGTTAACAAATGCCATATCCCACGACAAAGCAATTAAAAATAGTGAGGAAGAATCAACTTCTGGTGATAAGAAGTCTAAAGGCTTCAAGGAAAAAGTGAGAGAAGTTCTTACTTTATAAAATGATATCCAATCATTTCTTCTACATATGTGTTTGAATGACTTATTCTGTAAATTTAAAAAGCAAAATTCTAATAATATTAATTTTAAATTAAGTATCAGGAAAGCACTAAGATGTTATATATTTTTCAATTTTAACCTTATGTATATTAGTTAGTACATCTCTTATTAAAACGTATGAGTATCCTCAAAATTTTTCAAAAAGCACTTTTCCAAGATAAAAAAAAAACAGTAGCAAGCTATAAGATGTGCCATTGGAAAATTTGAAGGTCCTTACACAAAGATTTATTTGTTATATCTTCTCTGCTCTTAACAATCTCAAAAAATTTGGCATGGTATCTTTTTTATAGATAAAAAATCTCGATAAAAAAAATGAGACGGCCTTCAAAGGTATTTACTGCCCTAGTATAGTACAACTTCATTTTTAAAAAATATTATCATGCAGAGCTATTTGGTTGCTCAACTACCGTTTGTCTCTTGTTATTTTTATTATATGTAGCTTATTTTGACGTATATCAACTATGTCCAATATTGGAACAACTTCTGTATACTAAAGCTGCATCGGAATCCATTACTTCTTCTGATTCTTTGGTCAGCCAGTGACCCATATCAATATATTACGAATATATAATGATATACCGCCAAGTCATTGGCTGTCGTTATTTCCATAATGTCTCTTTTTATATTCTTCAACTTATATGAAAGCTATATAATATAGAGGATAATATTTGCCATAAATGTCCACATTTGTTCAAAAAACAAAAATTTACTTTTCAAAGAGTTTTTGTTGCTGTAGCATATTGATAGCTGCTACCGCATCGATAAACTAGCATGGAACTCTATTCTCTGCCAAGATCATAATTCGTTTGTGTTGAATTAGATTAAGGTAAGTTAATGATTTATTAGACATTTCAGTATATTAAGTTATATTATTTGTATATAATAATCTTTTTTCCGTTATTCTCTTAAAATGTAAATTCGAATATAATCTATAAATAAATAATATTTTAGATTTAATTCTTAATTCAACTCAGAAATAGCTTCTCTTTTTATAGGTTTTATTTCTGAATATTTAATTCAGATAATTCTTGAATTATTATCTTGAGAAGTTCATTCTTCCTAGACCATATGGCAGAGGCTCAAATTATGCCCTAGGCTGAATAAATTCTCCTTGATGATTTTCCAGTCATCTACATCCTATTAGGTATAATATATTACTTAGCAAAAGCGTAGTCGTTCTATATTATATCCCAATGAGGAACTGTAATGGATAATCCCTAACTTTAACTACTCAGTATACACAGATACTAACGTAGCTATTGTATCGGTTTTATCTCTTATCAACTTTTATCTTAGAATTCAGCTTATCACTTCTCCTTAGATATCCCAGATCTCAACATCCCCCCGTAAGATGAATTCTAGGAATATATGACTCTATATTATAAATGGGATTAGTTGAAGTTACCCTTTTAGTCAGCTGTATATCAGAAACTAGTGCTTTCGAATAATTCACGAGCGAAGGTTAATCAAAAGTATTTAGTTCTGTTCATATAAATTTTATCACTTTTATGAGATGGACTAAACTTCCAAATAAATTGAGAGCAATCTTAAATGGAGTATAGCCCATTTAAACTCAGTATTCTTGTCTTCTTCAATTTGATATTATGTTTAATTTTTAATTAACTCGAGAGCGACGCTTAATAAAAATTTAAACTTGAAGCTAATACTAATGAATATTCATATAGTTTTGTGATAATTTAACAGAGTAAAATAATTTTAATTTAATATTGTTAGTAGTAACTGGGTAGTTCTTGTAATTTTAATCTTATACATACTACATCTTTTAAAAATGATATGAATAAATCTGAGAGATATCCCAATCATTTATTTTATGCTTTATCAATTTAAGAACTCACATTTTAATTTTTAAAAACACCACTACAAAAGTAAACAATATTCGAGTCAACATGATTTATATATTTGTCATTATACGGCTAGTGATCTTGTTAAAAGTTTGCCTGGTACCATTTTAGTTAGGATGTCTGCATATTGGTCGGCAGTTCCTACAAACTTTATTTTAATGTTATTATCCTCAGCTTCTTGTCGAATTCTATGGTATCTAATATTGATGTGCTTGGTTCTATTATGAGATGAGGGATGTTCTATCAACGTGATACATGGTTGATTATCCACCAGAAGAGATGTAGGTGTGAAAGGTATGTTCATCGCCATTGTTAGGTTTTTTAACCATAAAGATTCCAAGACAGCCTCACTAGCAGCAATGTATTCGGCTTCAGTCGAGGATATACAGTTGGACTTTATCTTCTTTGATTTCCAGGTCACCAATCCGCCAGCTAAAGAGCACAGATATCCCCCCGTAGAAAGAGGAACAGCGTACTTACCATAAGTGAAACCGTGTGAAGCATCAGTATAAATAGTAAAGTGCACAGATGAGCCTGCTTTATATTTAATACCCAGTGTGCGAGTGGTGTAAAGATATTGCATTAACCGTTGGGCAGCTTTAAGATGAATATCTCTTGGATCTTGAAGAAACTGAGAAAGGAAGGAGACATGAAAGGCAATATCAGGCCTGCCTGTGTTAACAGCAAAGAGCAGCTGACCTATGATACTTTGGTACGCAGTGATATCTGCTAACTTGGGAGCATCAGCTTTAAAGTAGTCTAAACTAGTACCATAAGGATGATATATTGGAATAGAGAGGGAAACCTTTAAGCTTGTAGCAACTTTAGTTATATAATCATGAACAGATAGTGAAATAGAACGATCAGAAGATTGGGAAATATTCATACCTAAGAATTTGGAAATAGGGCCTAAATCCTTCATGGCTTAAATAGTCATCAAATCCTCCTTGAGAGCAGATATAAGAGAGGAAGTTGAAGCAGCTTTTAATATATCATCGACATATAATGCCAATAAAACCAAACCAGACTTAGTGTCCTTAAAATAGAGACCAAACTCAGCATCATTACGGGTAAAACCAAGTTTGAGCAGTGATTTATGGATCTCTTTATTCCACATGAGAGGAGCTTGCTTGAGACCATACATCCCACCATGTAATTTCCAGACCAGCTTAGGATTGATTGGATCCTCAAATCCTCGAGGTTGTCTTACGAAAACCTCTTCAGTATCATCCATTTTACTGTTAAGAAAAGCAGTATCGACATCCATTTGATGTACTAAAAGTTTAAAACAACTGGACAGAGCTAGAAAAACACGAACTGAATCATATCGAATAACAGGAGCAAATGTTTCTTGATAGTCAATACCAGCTTCCTAAGTATATCCTTGAGCAACTAACCGGGCTTTCTTGCGACCATCGTCTTTGATTGTGAAAACCCATCTGGATCCCTGTTGTATTAGGTTAAGGTAAGTTAATGATTTATTAAACATTTTAGTATATTAAGTTATATTATCTGTATATTATAATATTTATTCTTCTCTTATAATGTAAATAAGAATATAATCTAAAATATTATTTATTTATAGAGGAAATTTAAAAGAAGAAAAAGAGATAATGAATATATACAAAATAATGTAACTTAATATACTGAAATGTCTAATAAATCATTAACTTACCTTAACCTAATTCAACAACCTACTAAAGAATATGATGATAAAATGTCTAATAAATCATTAACTTACCTTAACCTAATTCAACATATACTAATAGTTATCTGTTCAAATGTCTGCTCCACTTAACATTATTCAATATGCTAATATCCTGCGTCAACAGGTATCACATATCTCAACAAAAAAAAAAATTATAAATATTATATTTATATCAATATATTTTATAACTAACAATTGATGTTACTCTAACTATGTCTACAATTACTTCATCTATTGCCAGCGCAGTTTTACTAATTATTATAGGAATTCCAGCACCATCCATGGTGGAGAACCTATTATTCTTGACTTAAGAACCCGTATCACATTTGGTCCAGTGAATATTATCACCAACATTTGCAATATACATTCTCCAAGAGGCCTGCCAGTCTTCGGTATTACCATCTTGTTCATAGGTGTAAAATTTGTAATAGTCTGCTCTCCAATCGCCAGTCACATCGTTATTCAAAACTTCTCCAATCATGTTTTCGAGCTCTCCACTTCTATAAAATCCACCCCACTGTTTTTGGTTAGCACAATAATCCAAAGCAATATAATGATCACAAAGAGGGTAAAATATGGTAGGTTCACGTTTTGTAATGGTATTGCTTGATGTTACATTCTTTGTTGGAAAAATAACTGGTGCCAGAGCAATAGCACCGTTTTCGGTTGTATCTGGGTTGAATAAAAGGTGATATGTATTACCAGTAACATTGTGCTGAATATAGACACTTGCCATATCTTTATGTTCTTCACGCTTTTTCAGCTGAGTTTCGAAGGGGAAAAATGGTCCTGTATGTTCTGCTGAAAGGTGATCAACCAACCAACCTTCCACACAATCGCAGTCGTAATCACCATCAGAATTGCGACAATAACCGTGCAACACCTTGTTGAATTGATAAGAACACCTCCTTTTAAAGAGCCATTGAGTGAACGAGCATGCTTCCATCCAGGATAGAGAGACAATAAATTCAAAACTAAACTTCGTGTCAAGTGGAGAGAGTCCTTTGTACAATCTCCCTGTGGATCTTCATGTTTCTGTACACAACTCCTACATACGTTTACAGCGTGCTCTACAGTATCTATTGAACTAAGTACAAATGATCCCCAGAAGGGAACCTTAGTGAAAATTGGTTCTCCAGGGTTATAATAGGCATACGTCCAAGTTAAAGCTGTATGTACGTTATCATAGAAGGGAAAGAAAGCATTAATCCCAGGAGTTAGGAATGCCACTAACGCCACAATAACAGCAAAAG
>JAJLXZ010000046.1:0-65025 GCA_030571575.1 Kazachstania viticola
CACGCTGTTCCTCTTTCTACGGGGGGATATCTGTGCTCCTTAGCTGGTGGACTGGTAACTTGGAAATCAAAGAAGATAAAGTCATACTGTATCTCCTCGACTGAAGCCGAGTATATTGCTGCTAGTGAGGCTGTTTTAGAATCCTTATGGCTAAAGAATCTAACTATGGCGATGAACATACCATTCATACCTACAACTCTTCTGGTAGATAATCAACCGTGCATCACGTTGATAGAACATCCCTCATCTCATAATAGAACCAAGCACATCAACATTAGATACCATAGAATTCGACAAGAGGCTGAGGATAAGAACATTAAAATAAAGTTTGTAGGGACTGCAGACCAATATGCTGACATCTTAACTAAAATGGTACCAGGTAAAACTTTCCACAAAATATCTAACCGAATAATGACAAATATATAAATTATGCTGATTCAAATATTGTTTACTTCTGTAGTATGTATAAAATTAAAATTACAAGAGCTACCCAGTTACTACTAACAATATCAAATCGGAAAAACATTTTACTCTGTTAAATTATCACAAAAACTATATGAATACTCATTAATATTAGCTTCAAGTTTAAATTTTTATTAAGCATCGCTCTCGAGTTAATTAAAATTTAAC
This sequence comes from Kazachstania viticola, assembly GCA_030571575.1. Classification (NCBI taxonomy): domain Eukaryota; kingdom Fungi; phylum Ascomycota; class Saccharomycetes; order Saccharomycetales; family Saccharomycetaceae; genus Kazachstania; species Kazachstania viticola. The sequence goes on from JAJLXZ010000046.1 coordinate 631, forward strand.
ATAATATCAAACTGAAGAAAACAAACATACTTAGTTTAAATGGACTATATTCCACTTAAGATTGCTCTCAATTTATTTGGAATTTTAGCTCATCTCATAAATGTGATAAATTAATATGACCAGAACTAAATACTTTTGGTTAACCTTCGCTAGTGAATTATTCAAAAGTAGTTGTTTCTGATATACAGCTGACTAAAAGACAACTTAACCTAACCCCATTCATAATATAGAATCATATATTCCTAGAATTCATCTTACGGGGGGATGTTGAGATCTATGATATCTAAGGAGAAGTGATAAGCTGAATTCTAGAATAAGAGTTGATAAGAGATAAAACCGATACAATAGCTACGTCAGTATTTGTGTACACTGAGCAGTTAAAGTTAGGGATTATCCATTACAGTTCCTATTTGGGATATGATATAGAACAACTACGCCCTTGCTAAGTAATATATTATACCCAATAGGATGCAGATGATTGGAAAATCATCAAGGAGAGTTTACTCAGCCTAGGGCATAATTTGAGCCTCTGCCATATGGTCTAGGAAGAATGAACTTCTCGAGATAATAATTCAAGAATAATCTGAATTAAATATTCAGAAATAAAATATATAAAAGAGAAGTTATTTCTGAATTGAACTAAGAATTAAATCTAAAATATTATTTGATTTTTAGATTATATTCTAATTTACATTTTAAAAGAACAACGAATAAATATTATTAAATACAGATAATATAACTTAAAATAAAATGTCAAATAACTCATTAACTTACCTTAACTTACTTCAACAATATGGCAATTCAATCAAGCTGTATTCTACTAATTTCTTATATTTCTGATGTGTAGCTTTGAAACAAATATATGTGAGTGATATATTATAATTTACGTTGTTAATAAATGTACTAAATAATTAATAACCTGTAATGCCCTATTCTACTTAGCATCACAGAAACCCTCCAAATCGTCCCATTTACTCCTCTTCCCCTCGAATTACTATACAAAATAATAACTATAGCTTCACACCAAACACTACATATAAATTAAACACCCTTATTTCATTTAAATTCTAGTTCTTCTATCAATGCTTTATATTATATTTCCATTCACAAATTTATTTTCAATTTCAGCTGAATTTATTTGAAATCGCCCAAATATACTAAATGAACTAATAATTATATATTTATAATTACTCTGTAACATGAACAATTAACTCAGTTTGTTTGGTATATATATACATATTATTTCAAGTTAATTATAAAACAAGTTACAGCTGTCATATTATAATTCATCTACTTCTTGTCAACTATTACTCACTTGAATATGGCAATACATAAAGGGTGATTCGCCTGACGTATCTGTACAAGTTGCCAAACCACAACAGACATATTTGGATAGCTATTAATATTTTGCATAATATATTTTATATCATGCGTGCTAGGTTATTAACTACTACGCTTGTTTTCTGTTCTAATCTGCATTCTATTTCATATTTACAATTTTCTTTTTTCAAGCGCAAGGAAATTTTCAAATCAAGAATCAAAGATTGAATCAATTAACTACTGAAATTTTCAATAAGATACACAGTTGAAGACGATAAACTTATCAGAACAGTGCAAGGCCATATTAGATTGAATTGCCAAATAGTTTTCTAAAATAGCTCACAACTCCTTTTGAACGAACTATAATTATATCCGTATCCAGGAACGAATGAATAGAATACATTCTACAGTCATAATAGGTGGCAGTAACCTACAAATTGTCTACGTTTGTTTTTTCTAACTATGTGCACATATTTAATTGTACTAGTACATTACCTTGTTTATGATTCCATTTCTATACTGTCTCAAGTTTTATGTATGCCAGCTTCTACCAATTTACAAGCGGTGAATATTAAGAAATATGTAATATCTAACCAATACAGCACAGACAATTGATAATGATATGGCAAAGATAAGATAATATTCTATGATAGAGGTAATTCTATCTGGGTTAAAATGTTTGAACTTTTAAATTAGCCGCGTTTCCTGAAATTAGCCGTGAGATGTGATTTCTTTAGGGTTTGAATGAATTAAGCCCTAATTCTCTTTAGTAAGATGATTTTCAACATAAAATTGCCAGGTTAGCACTCAAATTGGATAAGCAAAATTTTTCAGTTGAAAAAAAAAGAGAGATTCAATCTTGTAAGCGAGATTTTGAAAATTCATTTGTTGTTATCTTCTTATAGAAGCAATACAAAAGAGACAATAATCTCGAATAATTTTAAGCTACTTAGCTCTATATTACCAAAGAAAGATTGCAGTTTAGGATACAAATAAGATTTAAAAAATGAATAAAATCTATAGATGTGGGTTTGAGACATGTCAAAAGGAATTTACTCAATATTCCTTGTTAGAAGAACACCAGTCAACTCATATTAAGGAGAGGCCTTATGCCTGTGATCAACCAGGCTGTGAAAAACGATTTATGAGACCTTGTCATTTAAGAGTACATAAATGGACTCATTCACAAGTGAAACCTCGCTCATGCAGTTTATGTGGTAAAGGTTTTATTACCAATCAACAATTAAAACGTCATTTAAATACTCACGAAAAGAGAGCAAAGAGGAAACTTGAATTACAACAAGTGAAGAAATCTATTTCTGAGAAAGATAAGGAGGAAAAGAAACCTAAATTTGAAAATGATGTTAATGATACTACAAAGGATATAATGGATTTAAAACTTGAATCTGTATCTGTTTTACCTGTGTGTCCATATAAAAATTGTTCAAAAACTTTTGAAACTGTTGAAGAAGCTATTAATCATATCTTAGAAGGTCATTTAATTAGTAAATTTGTTGATGAAGATATTGAACCTTCTTTCTCGATGTTACCTTCACCTCCAAGCGAAAGAAGTGATAGTGGATCCATACCATCGCATTCAGAAGATGAATTATTTGAAAATAAAGATATTGAAATTACAAAGAAAAATTATACAGAAAATTTCTTAACTAAATTAAGTGAATCAAATTGGTCAGATTTACGTTGTAAAGAAAAGTATTGTTTTAGTGTAGAGCCATATAATTCAATTTTGGATCTAATTGAACATTATGATCATACTCATGCTTTTATCCCATCTTCACTAGTAAAATCTGGTTACGTATATCTCTATGCTCCTGAGACTCAAGTCGGTTTTAAAAGTAATGATATAAGTAATTGAAAAATGAACATTTTGGTATGGGTACTCTTTTCACATGTACATACCTCTTTTAGTGTATAATGAATTATATTCTTTTTATGGTTTTTTACTTCTTTTTTTTTTGGCATTTTAGTCTCTAGATGTCAAGTAAATTTTACTAAATTAGTACAGATGGTGCCTTATTCACAATAATATAGTCTTTTTTGAAAAAAAACTAGAGTTATCAAGCTTAGATAATAAAAAGTAAAATACTGGAAAACCTAACCCGCTTTCCAGTACCTGCATCATAAAAATTGTGGGGAAATCTCAAAAACTAAGAAGAAGAAACCAGAAACATATTACATCTTAGGGATTTTAAATTATAGGCTCTCTCTTTCGAGAAACCAACGACATTTACAGGAATCCCACAAAAGAGTTCCACTTTTCCTCTCTCGATCATGAATTTTTTCATAGGAAAATTTTATTTTTCCGTTTTTTTTTCCGTCTCAAAAAATCTTTTTTCGACATCATCGTCCTTATTTTTCCGAGATACACAGAAAACGCTGCAGCTTTTCAAGGCTTAGTTTGTAATATTTACATACACGAGATCTAATGCCTCCACATTAAAAGTTTTTTCTTCAGTATTTTCTAGGCAAATTTGATTGTGAGATCTGGAAATTGTGACGAAACAAGAACAATTTTTCCTCCAAATATTAGAAATACGCGAATTTTTTCATTTTATTGATAACAAACATAGTTGAGATAGCAAACGACTGTAACATTTTTGATTCAAAATTAATGTGGGAGGAAGGATTACAGAGAGAAAATTTTTCATTCTCTGATATTTCTTTCTCATCAATTATATAAACAATCTTTTTGAACAGAATATAAAAGTAAAAAAGGGAAATGTTACATATCAATTCTCTTCTTAGTTTTCTTCTGTATTTCAATTCTCAACTTTCTTCTTAAAATAAGCAAGTACTTTTATAGACATTTATAGACTTTAAAATAAATATAACACATAAACAATGGTTCACTTAGGTCCAAAAAAACCACCTGCCAGAAAGGGCTCTATGGCTGATGTCCCAAAAGAGTTATTAGCTGAAATCTCTACTTTAGAAGAAATGTTTACTGTTTCTGGTGAAAAACTTCAAGCTGTCACTAAACATTTCATTACTGAATTAGATAAAGGTTTATCTAAGAAAGGTGGTAATATTCCAATGATTCCAGGATGGGTTGTTGAATATCCAACTGGTAAGGAATCTGGTGATTTCTTAGCTATCGATTTAGGTGGTACCAACTTAAGAGTCGTCTTAGTTAAATTAGGAGGTGACAGAACTTTTGATACCACTCAATCTAAATATAAGATTCCTGATGAAATGAGAACTTCTCAAAACCGTGATGATTTATTTGGTTTCATTGCTGATTCTTTAAAAAACTTCGTTGATGAACAATTTCCAAAGGGTACTGATGGTTTATTACCATTAGGTTTCACTTTCTCTTTCCCAGCTTCTCAAAATAAAATTAATGAAGGTATCTTACAAAGATGGACTAAAGGTTTCGATATTCCAAATGTTGAAGGTCATGACGTTGTTGAACTATTACAAAAGGAAATTGAAAAAAGAAGTATTCCAATTGATGTTGTCGCTTTAATTAACGATACCACTGGTACTTTAGTTGCTTCTTTATACACTGAATCAGAAACTAAGATGGGTGTCATCTTCGGTACTGGTGTTAACGGTGCTTACTATGAAACTGTCTCTGAAATTGAAAAGTTGCAAGGTAAGTTGAAGGATGACATTCCATCTTCTGCTCCAATGGCTATCAACTGTGAATACGGTTCCTTCGATAACGAACATGTCATCTTACCTAGAAACAAGTATGATATTCAAATTGATGAAGAATCCCCAAGACCAGGCCAACAAGCTTTCGAAAAGATGTCTTCAGGTTACTACTTAGGTGAATTATTACGTTTAGTTCTGCTTGAATTGCACGGTAAGGGTTTAATCTTAAAGGACCAAGATGTCTCCAAGTTAAAGATTCCATATGTTATGGATACCTCTTACCCATCCAGAATTGAAGAAGATCCATTTGAAAACTTAGAAGACACTGACGAATTATTCCAAAACGACTTGAACTTAAATACTACCGTTCAAGAACGTAAATTAATCAGACGTGTATCTGAATTAATTGGTTCTAGATCTGCTAGATTAGGTGTATGTGGTATTGCCGCTATCTGTCAAAAGAGAGGTTACGAATCTGGTAAGATTGCTGCCGATGGTTCTGTTTATAACAGATACCCAGGTTTCAAGGAACAAGCTGCCCAAGCCTTAAAAGATATTTATGGTTGGACTGAAACTGATCCAGCTAAGTACCCAATTACTATATACGCTGCTGAAGATGGTTCCGGTGTTGGTGCCGCTGTCATTGCTGCTTTAGCTCAAAAGAGATTAGCCGCTGGTCAGTCTGTTGGTGTTATTGATGCTTGAATAACTAGTTCTTCATCACTTATTGATTGACGAATTTTAATGACGTTTTTTAATGTTTGTTGCTATATAATTATACGATATATCGAAACATTTTTGTTTTCTTAAAAATTTTGTATAGACTTTTTTTAATTATATGTATACGAATTATAGCTTAAGATTAAAAGTTAATGAAAGAAGCCTCTTAATATTACATTTACATCATTATTTTATGTTAAGTTTTTGTAGGTCTTGTTGTTACTACATTGGAATATTATAATGTTTTATTACTCTTCATAAAATTGCACTCCTATTTTAACTTTTTCATGACTACCTCTAGATAGCTTCCTTACTTTCTTTTGTAACGTTATTATCCTCGAGCGCACACTAGCACTAGTCTTTAAGTCATCTTTGCTTATTCGTACTAAGACTTCAAATTCATTATATCTATGTGCTGGAACTTCAATGGTTTGATTTTCAGAAATTTGTAAATTTTGTATACCTGGGAGCTCTCTTTCTCTTTTGGAAATGTGAAAATCGAATACATTATCTCTAATATTACCACCTGGATGAACACCACAGATTACATACATTATAGTACCAATGTATTTAGTCCACCAAACAATTCTCTTAGATTCTTGTTTACTTTCCTCGCGTAGAACTAATGCTTCTAATGATTCCATATATTCTTCCTCTATTGAAGGAATATTACCACCCCACCTGTTACATAAAGCAATACCAATTAAAGCCCTTGTCCTATGTGATAGTCCATGACAACCTGCTATTATTCCTCTAGTAGCAATATGAAGAGCTGCGGTGGGTTGTAATTCCTTCGGGTATGAAGCATGAACAAATGCCAGATTACAAAGTGCTGGGGCAATTTGTTTATAAACTATTTCTGGAATATTTTCTTTGGGGATAGCTGTCATCAGCAAAGCAAGATATTTTTCAGCTAATAAGGGTGCATACAATCTAGATGCAATATATAGTGGGTCCTGAGCGCGTATTTCTTTGGGTAAGATAGAATATAAACTTCCTTCTCTTATCCCACCTTCACTAAAATGAATTGTTTTTATCTTTGGTAGGCATTCTGAAGCTGCAGACAATAAGAGGCCTACAGCAGGTAGTTGTTGAGCTCTTCTTTCGGATACTTTAAAAATTTTAGTATCCTTTGAACCAGGAATTCTGTTTTTTAACAATAAATAGTCAGATATTCTTGAAAATTCATCAAAAGAACAAGCTAGCCCATTTATAATGGTTTGAATAGGATAATCTGGAGATTGTGAAAGTAGTAAATGACCCATACCTCTTAAACCACCACCACGGGTCCATAGATCAAACCCATCTTGTTCTTCCGCTTCTTTCAATAGTTCTTTAGGAATATCAATTTGAGAAACAGCATCTTTAAAAGCCTCTTTAATTTCAAAAAATAAATCTTTCTTAGATTCGGTTTTAAGCCTTCTGCTAAGTTTGCCTGGGCCATAAGGTAAAGATAAGGGAGTTGAAGAATGTAAAACTTCCCCTCCTTTAGATTTGAGCCATGAAAGTTGAACAGAACCTCCACTTAAGTCTAAGTACAGACCACTGACTGTATTGAATGATGATACAACTCCATATATTCCCATTTCATTCTCTTCTTCTTTCGATAATACATCTACATTCCATCCAGTACTCTTACCAATAGCATCTACAAACTCATCAGCATTGATTGCTTCACGAGTTGCTTCAGTGGCAATCACTTTGACACTGCTTTCTGGTACCCCAAAATCCTCACAAATCAACTTAAATCTCTTCATAGCTGCACATATTTCTTTAATAATATCCTTACCAATTGGAATTTTTTTCATTGAATCTTTCACGTATTGTATTTCATACAAAGAAATTCCCACTCTATCTTTGAACACACAAGGCATTATCCTAGCATGGTGATATGCCTTAGAAGATATACTAAACCTAACCCCATTGGATCCGATATCAACTACACCACATAAATTTCTAGAAATAACATCAGTTTCTTTATCGTCCTCTATAATGGCAGACATATTGGTTTAAATTGCTCTTCTTCTGGACAGTTTGAAAAACTATACGTAATCCTGACAAATAAATGAAAAGAAAATAAGTTATTTATCGATTGACTGAATAGATAGCTACCTAAATATATATATAGCAAACCTTTTGACCTGCCTTTTTTGTCTTATCATTACAATTTTTTCCTTTGGAAAAAAACCTTCAAATAAGAAAATCCGTTAATTATGATGAAAAGCATTAATTGATCAGAGTTCCTAGTTCGATTGTGAAGGTTTCTGAGTATTTGGAAGCCTAAGAGGGTCTACTGGAGGTCCACGTTAGATCCAAGAAAGTTTAAGTCCTGTGAAGTGTCGCTTTCGGAGGACAGATCCTCGATATTATCGCTCTGGACATCATTTCTTGAGGGTGAGTCACCACTAGAAGAAGAACTGCGGCTCGAACTTGATATCAGCGATATTTCTTCAATGGTAGGGCTTTCGACAGTTATGTTTTTAGTTGGGTATATTTCTCTTGAAACAGATTGAAATTCTGTAGCATTTTCGTCTGTATTATCTCTTGTGCAATTGATCTCTTGTGATTCTTCATGTAGAAGCGCATCCATAGGAATTGGAGAACTAGTCTCAGGAACAAATAAGGAATGGCTTGGTTGAGTCAAGTTGTACCCTACCAAGGGCTGGGCTGTGGTATTTATAGTCATTTCTAACTTAGCGTTTTGTGTATCCTTGTTAATGGACTTTCTCTTTCGTACCATATCCTTGGGAATTCCTTCCTTACAGCAAATATGTCTACAGGTCTCACGGTTTTTACAAGTATGATTGCATTGATAATTACCATTTGTTAATAGCCTTCTTTTATAGTTTTTTTCTGAAACACCATTTGCTATCATTTGTGGATTACTGTTTTCTTTTTTTGTCTGCTTTAAATTATCCAAAGTAGTAAGATATTGGAATAAACTTTCATCGGAGCTGGAATCATCAATATCTTCGAAGGAATCATTGGACTCAGTAATAATATACTGGTCAAGGGTACTTTTTTTTTTGGTCTTCTCAACGGATCGTAGTTTATTCTGTAGTGTTTTTGGTAGGTCAGTTGTTTTAAAGACTACTTCTTTACCTATTCCAGCAACTTCTTGACAATGTACTAAAAAATGAACTTCTTCCTCTTTAAAACCTACCGCAGTTTTCACTCTAAAGCCTTTTGGAGACTGTAATTGTGATAACTGAATTCTTCTAAAATCTAGTAATTTATTCGGACTTTTGTATGTTTCAATATCAATTGATAAGTATTTACCATGCCATACAGCTGACTTAAATTTCGCACTAACTTCAACCTTGAAGGTGATTTGTATTTCATTGGTCTCAATAAAACTATTCTCCAGTTTATATCTCACGTTGATATCTGGTAAATGTGCTAAATCATTTTTTACCTTACTGCCACTTCCCATCTTCAAATTCAAATAATATTCTATCTGTGTATTTGAAAGATTTGACATATCTAATAAGTTAGAGACTCCATTTTTGATCAGTTTCCTTACAGAAACAAGCCCTATAGACTTCAATTGACGTATTTCGATTGGAGAGTTTTCCCAACAATTACCGTTAATTGATCTTAATAAATAGAGTGTGTTTTTTAAAGAAATCCCATCCTTTTTCTCAATAAAGGTATCAACCATACACTTTAGTATACGGTAACAATGTCTAAATGTAGCCAATTTATCTTGCACTAAAGATGGATGCAGCTTAGAGGCCCATTCGAAAGGGGGGAATTCTAAACCACCTAATTCATACTGTATTAATAACGCCACTTTTTGATAAGTTTTGTCAATAATTTGACTTTGTTTCTTATCAGTAAGAAATGGATATTTAATCAAAGGGGATAGGTTGATTTCTTTGTATAACTTCTTTTCATTTTGTCTTACCCGTAACGTTGAAAATTCCTCGCTATTTGCTAACAAAGTTAGTATATCATAAAGGGAAGAGGAGGCTTTTGCATTAACAAATGCTTTCATTGTAATGAACAATATGTAATGTTTTGCCATAGCATGTCCAAAATTGGTACATTTCAAAGAGTGAGATTCAACATGTACTAATTGCTCTTCCTTCAATTTCTCCAGAAGCGATTTACAAAATTTAGTTAGTTGTTTACGCAGGTCATCATCTCTTGATATATATTTATTTAGCTGGGGATAAGCAGATGGGTTTTTGATAAACCTAACATAAAAAAAGGTATTTTTGAGCCATTTAATAGTGTCCTCTATCCTGGATATAGTACCTAATGAAATTTCAGCACAGAGATGCTCAATGAGACAGAGATGTAAAGTGCTCTCTAATATATCAGAGCCATCCAACATATCTTGATAAACGGTCTTCATAGAGGGATCTGTCATTATGACAGCACAACCCTCTTTTTCAAACTGCGGTCTGCCTGCCCTCCCAATCATTTGAAGTATTTCCAATTTAGAGTAGTCCTTTGATTCTTGGAAATCCCAAATTTTAGTACCTTTAATGATAACTAAATACGCAGGGAGATTTACACCTACTGCAAGAGTAGAAGTAGCACATAAAATTCGGATTTGACCATTTATGAATGCATTCTCAACGGTATTTCTATCTTCTAAAGATAATCCAGCGTTATGAAAGGCAATATTTCCTTGGATACATTCCAGAAGTGCCTTGTCGATAACTCGTAAATTATACCCATGCTTCAAATTGTGTCTATTTATATTACTTTTCACTAAATATTTCGCTGTTGCTATTGTTGAAGCTCTTGTTGGACAAAAAATCAATATAGGCTTATCTTTAGAATGAGCTTCTATTAATTCAACTAATTTTGAGTTGTATATTGCATCTCTTTGGAAATCATTTTTGCAATTGAAAGCATATCCGTAGACGTGTTTTTGAAGTGCTACCTGCCTATAGTTATTATTAAAAACTAGAGTCTTGGCAGGAGTTGAAACATCTGAATTACTTCTGTTTGATTTTAACCACTTGGCTATATCTTCAATATTAGGGATTGTAGCACTGACTGCTATAAATCGAATATTTCGACACAATGTATTCATTCTTGTTAACACAACTTCTAAAGTAGCACCACGTTTATCACCCAGAGTATGAATTTCATCCACAAGGATCAATTTTATGAGATCAAATAGTTTAGAATAATCTCCCCATTTCCTTGTTAATAAATCCCATTTTTCGGGTGTTACTATGATTATATTACATTTCTTGGCCTTTTCAGTTTCGACGTATGATGTGTCACTCGTCAGCATGCCAACGGATAAATCGAGAAATCTGGGGCTCCATTTGTTAAAGATTTCAAAACATAATGATTTTGTTGGTGCAATATATAATATTTTCAAATTATTAATATTATCGCTGTTTATGAGTAAGTTTAATATTGCCAGTTCAAATAAAGTAGTTTTTCCAGATCCAGTTGGTGAGGATATAATAAAGTTATCATTTTCTTCATAAATATAACGAAAAGCCTCTGATTGCATTGAATTGAAATGAGTAAATTTGAACAGAGATCTATAGGAATCGGGAAGAATGTTCACTGGAATGAGAGTTGATTCTTTTGTTCTTTTAACACTGTCAAAATTTTCTTTATTCTTCCTTTTTACAACCAACTTCCGTTTTCTACTGTTATCAGCATAGTTAGTAGTATAGTATTGTTCCTTATTACTAAAGCACTTATTTTGTTCTAAATTATCTAGGCTGTAATTTACCTGGGTATCATCTTGATCGATTGAAACTCTATCAGATATGGTATTATTTGTAAAAATGGCGCTGGTATACTCTTCCTCTTCTGATTCGTTATCTATATCAAAGTCATCCAATAATGGATTGTGAGAAAGGGCAACTCTAAATGATTTATTCTTACTGGCTTTATTATTTCTTTTTTTCTCAATGTCTTCTAATAATATAATCCAAAAATAGTATAGAAAAGGTATAAAGTGTTAGTTTGACTGCTCATCCAAACCAGTTACGCTATATAAAAGCTACCTCAATGGTACATATTAGCAAAAAAGGGTATCTTATGTCAAATAATTACCATTTGGAAGATTGTTGCTGGAGCCGCTGAAGACATCAAATTTAGTTCCCATTCCTTAAGTACAGATTGATATTTCCTCTAAAAAAGTTTTTTGTACATTCAAATAAGTAGATAAAAGTACTATTACTTCCACCCTGTAGTCCCTAGATTGTTATGGATTCAATTGTAATACTTGTTTTACGTGTTTAAACTAGTCAGATATCTTTATTCTTTCATATTTATTTTGGAATTTTCCAAAGGGAGCGAAAAACGAGAGTTTAAATGAAAACAATCAAACAAGCACAATTAATTATAAATAAATAAGAACAGACTACACAACGAATCAACTAGGAATTTATTGCAGTGATTGAGTTAAATGTCTGAGGAAGTTAGTAAAGAAGAACTGGTAAGAGATGATGAGGTAGTAGTGGATAATGTACGTGTGAAGCTAACAGACTCAAGTGAAAAATTTGTACGTGATGAGGATGAAGAAGACCTGTTGGGTTATGACTCCCAGGAGATAGAGGAAGGAGAAGTAAGTTATAGGAATACAGATGAAATAAGGGAAGCCGCTAAGCAGATACTGACAGAGCAAAGAAATGACAGTTGTAAAGTAGTGATTCATTATGAAGAAGATTCATTTTTATTGTTTGATTATGAAGCCACAAACGATTCACATAGTGAAAATAGCGATGCAGACAATGATGAAGATGAATCTTTGACATATCCAATAATGTGCGAGTATAAAAATGTGATTAATGAAACTTGTATGAAATTAATGGGGAAAATACGTCAATTCTTGGAAAAGTTTTATCATAATAAGGTCATTTTTGGATCAAAAGAAATCCTTTTAGAGATTGAATCCTTAGATATAACGTTATGTGAGGATAACGTCTTCAATAATCAAGTAACTTTCAAGGATATAGAAACCATCTTTAAGATTCTGAAAGGAAGATCCAAAGAAAATGGGGAGAAAGATATTCCAAGATATCTAGAAGGTAAAATAACATTAAGACCAAGATTTGTAGCCCGTTATAATACACTAGTGGAATTAACTGACAGTACCGCTTCCTTAAGTAATATCAGACCTTTTAGTAATGATGAGACACACCCTCTTATCCTTGATGCTTCACCTAGCTCTAGCGATATCGAGAATGATCAAGATGGAGATGAAGATATGCTAGGTTCTGATAATGATACTCATCCAAAGGAACATGATGATGATGAAGATGATTTACTGGAAATAATGTCCCAATAGAGAAATAGATATCCTGTATAATGGGTATTAGAATAAAAGGCGCGTATTTCTGAATAATTTAAGATTCTTTCAAGTAAAATACTTATGTAAAATACTTATGTAAAATACACATTTGTGATATAGAAAAGGGATATAAGTAATTGTAATTATAAACTAATTGGTAACGTACATTGTATATGATTATTAGTCAGTGACCATGGTCCATTTTGAATTGTGGGGTCTTTCAGATTGTAATGAGGAAGAGTTAGAGAAAGATTGGATGGGCGGCTATTTCAATTCCATTGAGAAGAGTAGTAAAGAGACTTTGGTCTTGGACAAGTTGAGTCAGAAAATGATTAAGAAGATAGTGAAACTTCGACTTCCAAGTATCAAGGGTGTTTCTTTCCAGAAATCAGGATCAGAGTTGCAAAACTATTTTTGGGACATAAACGACTTCTATATAAGAAGAAAACTTTCTGAGAAGAAAGAGGGAGTATTCCCCTACAAAAAATGGAAATGTTCTACTATAGATACAGATATATCTTTACCAAAGAAAGAAATAAAAGAGAAAATACTCTTTGGTAAAGAATCTCGTCATCTATTAAAATGTGTTACTCTACATTGTCCAACTTTGAGTATGAAAGTTATAAATAAGACAAAGGACAGTTACAGTCATTATAGGCTGATAGAAGACTTGTTGAGTAGCGCCCACTCATTACTGGATAGTTCGGTGGGTTTGAGAGATAGTTACCAAAATGGGAACTATATGATTTCCAAAATTGAAAGAGATCAAGATAATATATTGAATGAGAAACTGTTAGACAGTAATAATAATCATGACATGAGACAGAAAACTGCTCTTAAATATCATGAAATTAATTCAAAGTCTTTAAGAAGATTTACGTTAGAGACTATTTGTTCTTGTGGTAAGTTAATTTCCCATTACCAAATTCAGTTTGTGAACTGGAAGCTAAGTAATAATAGCACTAAACAAGACTGGCAACTATTTGAAAGATTGAATTCTAGATTATTTGATTCAGAGTTTCATGAATTGGAATTTTATAAATTAAAATTAGATAATAAGCTAAAAGAACAAAATTTAAAAGAAATTATTAAATTGAGTAATGTTAAAAAGAGGAAACCATTTTGGAAATTATCAACAGATATTTTAAAAACAATGGATTGGAACCCGTTTAGGTTGAACTGTTTCAATGAAGAAGTGATATTTATGAGGAATGATGATATTAAGATCTGTTCATCAAAAAGTTTTGATACAGGAATTAAAGGAAGAATCAAGTTTAATTACCTAATTAATGGCACTTTAGATATTATCGGTACTGAAAAAAAAGGCATAGATGGTATTAGGTTTGGTAATTTTCAGCAACTTTCAGTTAAAGATTGTAATAAATCAGGCGATGATGAGTGCAATGATGAAGTTCAATTGGCTCAACCAAGACAAGACACTGATTTGCAGAAAAATATCAGGCAAGTAAATAGTTCAATTCTTAATCCAGATATTAATACATCACTTATACCAGAGAAGAGATCATTTCTGGATGATGATTTATTATCGATAATAGATTTGAAGAAGAAGAAGAAGGAGAAGAAAAGAGTCAATGATACTACTGCTCACAGTGTAATGGCAGGGAGCAACTATATTGAGCTAATAAAGGGAGGATTATATAATACTAACTCAAATATGTCAGATGTTACACAGCAACAGGATTATCACAATCCAGACGAATTACCTAAATACAGATCATCCATTATTTTTAAACCATTTATAACAAGCAACTCATCGAAAGAAAAATCAATTATATTGAACTTGGATAAGTTACAAGAAAATTACTCTGTACTACAGGAACTTCTACGACATAGTAATTTAACTATCATTGAAAGATCATTACCAATATTAGAACAATGGGATTTTATTCTCAATTCAGAAACATGTCTTATAAGAATTAAACTCGAAAAGTTCTTTCAAAGAGACTCCACGGGTAAGCTACTCTATTACGAGCGAACACTAACAGCACTTGCCAATGAGTTTCCCAGGATAATTATTCTAGTTGAGTATGACAATGCATTAGACCATACAGATATGGACACATTGTGGAAGATTCGAGCGGTTCTCAACTACATCAACATAGAGGCATATATCACATCTAATGAAACAATATCAATAGCGTACTGGATAGATATGCTATCATCCAAATATGCCACAGACGTCATCCCAGAAACCGATTCCAATGACATGACTATTCTCATACAACTCGGACTAAACCCATTCCTTGCCTACAAATTACTCAAACACCACAAGAATATAATAGAGCTACTAGTGACAGTACTCAACAGCAACACACAGCAACAACAGCAACTGACAAAGGCTCAAAGGCATCGATTACTGACACTTTTAAGAACAAAATGGTGAAAAATTCAGTTCGGGTAATAAATTTTCTTTATTATGCGAAATGAAATTTTGGAAATATGTTTTTGCCACCCTTTTAACTTTTGAATAGTAAGAAGAGAAGCTTTAAAATGTGAAGGATTGAAGCAATTGGGAACTACAATTGGTGGGATACTGTACAAGGGAAATAGACTAGGATATATCAAAGATGAATCACGATCCATTTAGCTGGGGGAGACCTTCTGATGAAACTTACGGACAATACAATAATACAATTGCACATGCGTCTGAATATCCAAAGATGAATACACAACAACCAGTTATAACCGGTACTTCTGTTATATCTATGAAATACAATAATGGGGTCATTATTGCTGCAGATAATTTAGGTTCATATGGTTCTCTATTGCGTTTTACCAATATCGAGAGATTGATCCCTATTGGGAAGAATACAGTAGTAGGGATTTCAGGTGATATATCAGATATGCAACATATTGAAAATCTACTTGAGGATTTAGTAACAGATAACAACTATGATAACTCGTATGCAGATGATGAAGAATCCTTACAACCAAGTTATGTCTTTGAATATTTAGCAAGTGTTATGTATAATAGAAGATCCAAGATGAATCCGTTGTGGAATGCTATAATTGTGGCTGGAACTGAAAATGGTGAACCATTTCTAAGATACGTGAATCTACTAGGTGTAACATACTCTTCTCCAACTTTAGCCACGGGGTTCGGTGCTCATTTAGCAGTCCCTCTACTAAGACGTGTTATTGATCGTGATGAAGATATTAAGACCACTTCGTTAGAGAAGGCGGAATCTACTATTTTGGAGGCTATGAAGGTACTATACTACAGAGATGCTCGTTCTTTAAGGAAATTTTCTCTAGCAATCATAGATAATGACCAAGGTATTATCATGAAGAAAGATTTACAAGTAGAAAATATGGTATGGGATTTCGCCAAGGATATTAAAGGTTACGGTACTCAAAAAGTGTAACATATTTCTAGCTATAGCCATATATACTAATTAAAATGAATATAAATATATTATTAACTATCATTACGTCTGACGTTTTTCTTGATCATTTAGCAGTAATTTTTTACTTCGGAGAATAAAATTATATTGAATTTTTAATTTGAAGAAAAGTCTTTAAGGTTCAAGGGAGATGCACTAAGCGATGAGCCAGTTATATAAACCAAGTTTATAAGATGAGTAGCGATACAGCTGGTACTGACGTTGAATCCATCTTACCATGTTTTGAAATTGCTATCTTGGGTGGTTCTGGTGGTCCATTGGAAGACTCTACTCAATGTTTTATGATAAGACCTTATAATTATAGTTCTATTGAATCAATATGTATTGATGGGGGAGTTGGACTCAGTGCAATCGGTAATATGCTAGAGAATAATTTTGATCAAATTGACCCCATTATGGTGAACTCCTTATATAGTGATTCAAAATTGAATATATCGAATTTTATTGATCATGATTTGATTAATGATGTCAAATTAGGGTTTCCTGATTCTTTATTGAATTCATTGAAACAAATTCCAAATATTCAAAATAAAATAGATAAAATATGGAATATTTATTATGGTATTAAAGAATTTTATATAACTCATCCACATCTTGATCATATTAGTGGAATGGCAATTAATTCACCTATCCTTTATGAAAATGCAAATCACAATAAACCGATAAAATATATAATGGGACTCCGACCTTGTATTGATGCTTTGGATAAACATATATTCAATGATCTAGTATGGCCAAAATTAACTGATTCATTACTCGGGAAATTACGTTTAACACCAATGACAGAGGAAATTAAATATACTTCGAAATCGTTTATGAACTGGGATATAATACCATTTTCTGTACATCATGGTGTTGATTTCTTAAGAAGGAATAGAAACTATAGCTCTTTATTTGTAATCAAAGATACCGTTTCAAAACAAGCAATTGTTGTATGTGGGGATTTAGAGAGTGACTCTACTATTGAGAATCCCTTATTATCCAACGTTTGGAAATATCTCTCAGAGAAAATACCTCTAAATTACTTGAAGGGGATAATTATAGAATGCTCAAATTCTTGTTCCTCTGAACCAAGTCAATTATATGGTCATTTATCTCCAGTACATCTAATAAAAGAATTGGAAGTACTAAAAAACTTATATGCTAATGAAAATGGATTAGGTGAACTGAATATAATAGTGACACATGTGAAAATAATTAAATCATCGGAAGATCCAAGAATTACAATTTTAAATCAATTAAGAACTCTAGCAAAACAAGTAGATGGATTACAAAACTTAAAGTTTTCAATTGCAGTAACTGGTTGTTCATTCATTTTATGAAAAATTATATACAAAAATGTATTCTTTTTATTTTGGAAATGATTCAACTATCCTACGTTATATTATTGAATTTCTCCATTCTTTAAAATTATTCGATAAAATATCTTCTCCATTAACTAATGAATCATATTCTAGATCATCTTCATTTATACTATTTAATTTCAAATGATTATCCTGTAATACTAGTTTGAATGGGCGAATTTTCTTACTATCTTCTCTTGGAACAATCTTTAATAACCACTCAGTAAATAAGCCATACCATTTAATTGCATCGAGACATTTGGCCCCAAGTTCAGGATTGTTTTCTTTCAAAAATACAGGAACTTCACTTGTGGAAAATTCTTCCACTGTCTTAAGTATAAAACTTTCATCTCTAAAACCATATATAATTCTTGGAATACCCAATAGGAAACACTTAAGCCATACTTTGAATATTTGATTTTCAAACCTACGTGCCTCTGTCATCGAGGTTATCACTGTAGCTATTTCTAAATCAGCATAATGCTTCAAATTATCTTTCTTATCCTCTTTGAAATCAAATATACAATCAATTTCAGAAGCCGTTACCAATTTACAATTTCCAACCCCAGTCTTCACTACACTAAATAACTTATCACCATTATTACTTATTCTTTTTGGCCTCTTCTCTATAGTCTCTCTAGGGATATGTGGCAATGGACGAGGCAATGTTGTCAAACTCTTAAATTTATAGTTTGTATACGTTTCCATATCAATAGGTTTCTTCTCTGATGGTTTATTCACATTCTTAATGTAGAGTTGTCCATCAAAGGATACAATTCTCATATCTATCGGGTTTATCTTGGAATTATCAAATGCAGATAGTATCAGTTTATAAATTGTGTCGGTAGACGCTATTATATCAGCTTTAACTTTCTTACTTTTCTTATGTTGCTCATGAGCCTTTATTGATTCTAAAAGGCCAGAAAGAGAATTCACATCATCGAAGCCAGATTCAATATCTTTAAATTTCTGAATTCCTGCAGATAAATCCAGTGACCTTTCTAATTCAGTATCAGTGAAATAATAGAATTTTAAATTGTAATCATCATTGATCAATATTTCATCCTTCTGAGTTCTCGAATAGTAACATAACTCCTTGGGTTGCTTCAACGCTGTAGTAGAACCTTTTTGATTCACAAATAAAGTCGCAGCTACTGTCATTGTCTACACACACAATTCGATCCAATCCTTAAGTTCTACTTCAAGCTATGTCCATTCTAATTTACTATTTGACAACTACTTTAAAGCTCATCGCTCGAATAAATTTTCCAGTGACTGTAAATTTTTCACAACTTTTTTTCACCTAAAGATTAAAAAGTTTTCTATTATTTCTGAATACTTTGGCCAACAATTGAATCTGTTTTCTGTAAGGTGTACAGATAGGTATATAACTGATCAAGTCATGTCTACTACTTTAGTTATTAACGGTAAGGCTCCAATTGTTGCCTATGCCGATATTATTGCAGCTCGTTTAGTCAATGAAAAGACTCCTAATGCTATTGACATTCAATTTGTCGATGACAAGAAGGCCCCTGCTTCCACTTTCAATGGTTCTACTGAAAACACTTTTGTTAACATTGTTGGCCATTTCAGTGATGTTTTTGTCGAAGGTATCTCTGCTGAAGGTAAAACTTGGATCGAATTAGCTAATCAAGAATTAGTTATTAAGAATTTCCAAAAATTATCTCAATCTTTAGATAAATTAGATGCTCACTTGAACTTGAGAACTTTTGTTCTTGGTGGTATCAAGATCACTGCTGCTGACATTGCCTGTTGGGGTGCTCTAAGATCTAACGGTATGGTCGGTTCTATCATCAAGAATAAAGTAAATGTCAATGTCTCTCGTTGGTACACTTTATTAGAATTAGATCCAATTTTCGGTGGTTCTCATGAATTCTTAACTAAATCATTACAAGATTTGAAAAAGACCAGCTCTGCTGGTAAGAAGAAGGAAGTTCATAAAGCTAATTTCGAAATTGATTTACCAGATGCAAAGATTGGTGAAGTTGTTACTCGTTTCCCACCTGAACCATCTGGATATTTACATATCGGTCACGCTAAGGCTGCTTTATTAAACCAATATTTTGCTCAAGCTTACAAGGGTAAATTGATCATTAGATTCGATGATACTAATCCATCTAAGGAAAAGGAAGAATTTCAAGATTCTATCTTAGAAGATTTACAACTATTAGGTATTAAGGGTGATAGAATTACCTATTCTTCTGATTACTTCCAAGAAATGTATGAATTATGTATTCAGATGATCAAGGAAGGTAAAGCTTACTGTGACGATACTCCAACTGAAAAGATGAGAGATGAACGTATGAATGGTATTGCCTCTGCTAGAAGAGAACGTACCGTTGAAGAAAATTTAAGAATCTTCAATGAAGAAATGAAGAATGGTACTGAAGAAGGTTTAAAGAACTGTGTCCGTGCTAAGATCGATTACGCTGCTTTAAACAAGACTTTAAGAGATCCTGTTATTTACAGATGTAACTTAACTCCTCATCACAGAACTGGTACTGCATGGAAGATGTACCCAACTTATGATTTCTGTGTTCCAATTGTTGATGCTCTTGAAGGTGTTACCCATGCTTTACGTACCATTGAATACAGAGACCGTAATGCTCAATATGACTGGATGTTAAAAGCAATGAACTTGAGAAAAGTTCATATTTGGGATTTTGCTCGTGTTAACTTCGTTAGAACTTTATTATCAAAGAGAAAATTACAATGGATGGTTGACAAGAATTTAGTCTCTAATTGGGATGATCCAAGATTCCCAACCGTTAGAGGTGTTAGAAGAAGAGGTATGACTGTTGAAGGTTTAAGAAACTTCGTCTTATCTCAAGGTCCATCAAGAAATGTTATCAACTTAGAATGGAATTTAATCTGGGCTTTTAACAAGAAGATCATTGATCCAGTTGCTCCAAGACACACTGCAGTTGTTAAGCCAGTCAAGATCGAATTAGTTGGTGATGAAGTTCCACAAACTCCAAAGATTGAAATGAAACCAAAACATAAGAAGAATCCAGCTGTTGGTGAAAAGAAGGTTATCTACTACAAGAATATCGTAGTTGATAAGGATGATTCTGATCTTGTCGAAGAAGGTGAAGAACTCACTTTAATGGACTGGGGTAATGTCATTGTCACCAAGAAGAATGCTGATGGTTCTATGATAGCTAAATTGCATTTGGAAGGTGATTTCAAGAAGACTAAGCATAAGTTAACCTGGTTAGCTGACACTGAAGATGTTGTTCCAGTTGATTTAGTTGATTTCGACCACTTAATTAACAAGGACAAATTAGAAGAAGATGAAAGTTTCGAAGATTTCTTAACCCCAGTCACTGAATTCCACACTGACGCCATTGCTGACTTGAACGTCAAGGACATGAAGGTTGGCGACATCATCCAATTTGAAAGAAAGGGTTACTACAGATTAGACTCTCTTCCAAAGGATGGTAAGCCATACACTTTCTTCACTATCCCAGATGGTAAAGCTGTCAACAAATATGGTGCCAAGAAATAAGTCCTCAAGTCGTGGTTTCTTACCAAATAAATTGGACACAATACCAATTATATATCTTGTTTATAATGAGTTTTATCCCATAATCAACGATGAATATATAACTGATATTTAATACTACTTCGTACATTTTTATTCATATTTTGGTATATTCATCGCTTTAAACGAAAAATTGCAACTTGTTTTTAGCATTAATTCTTTCATGTTAAAGAACGATCAATGAATAAGATATATTGGGATATAAGGTAGAAGAGGTAGTGTTTATCATTTAAGCGTATCTATAGGTTGCGTGAGGTGTAGTATAGAAATTGTAAATTGGTAGTTACCACTCTTTAAGAAAAAACAAGCGTATTATTATAGAATAAAAATGTCTGATATTGATGAAGATTTATTAGCTCTGGCTGGTGCTGATGAAGATGAAGAGGAGCAAGTACTAACAAATGCCTCAAAAAGAAGTATGAATACCGATAGTTCTTCTACAAAAAAGAGAAGGATAGAGGCTAATAGTGATGACGAAGCTGATGATTATAATCCTGCAATTGTTGAAAATTCTGATAATGAAGATGCTTATGACCTTAAGGATGTTTATCAAGAAGAAGAAGAAGAAGAACAGAATCCATTTCCATTAGAAGGTAAATATAAGGACGAAGATGATCGTGAATACCTAGAATCCTTGCCAGAAATGGAACGTGAAACATTACTATTCGATAGATCTCAAATAATGCGTAAATACCAGGAAAGAAAACTATTTAGACAACGTAATAGAGGTATTAAGCAGCAACAAGAGAGGAACAAATTGGAAGAGGTTAAAAAGACACGTAGCTCTAATAGAACCACTCATACACCCGGTCACTCTGATATTAAGGCAACTAAACTTTCACAATTAAAGAAACAAAGAGAAAAGAAGAATCGTCATTATAGTGATGATGGAGAAGATTATGAAGATGATTTAGGTGAAGATGAAGATGAGTATAGAAAAAGTGATGATGACTATATAGATGATGATGAAGAAGATTATAATCCATTTGATAAAAAATTCAAATATGCTGACGATAATGAAGATGAAGTTGTTTGGGCTGAAGAACAAACTGATCGTGAAGCTGAATTGAACGATTTTAACAAACTAAGAATAGGACGTTCCTTTGTATCAAAATTCTGTTTCTATCCTGGTTTTAATGACCTAATTAAAGGATGTTATGGAAGAGTAAATATCGGTACAGATAAGCGTACCGGTGTTACTAACTATAGAATGGTCAAGATTGAAAGAGTATTCTTACAGAAACCATATAACATGGGTAAATTTTTCACAAATCAATACTTTGGTGTTACTCAGGGAAAGGATAGGAAAGTCTTTCAAATGAATTTTTTCAGCGATGGATTAATTACACCAGATGAATATAAGAGGTATTTGGCGACTTTAGATAGATCGAATATATCAAAGCCAAGTGCTTATACATTACAAAGTAAATCCAAAGAGATCGTTGGCTTTGTTTCTGAACCATTAACTGAGAAACTTACCGATGACATTGTTCGTAACAGAATGCTATTTAATAAGAAACTTTCTGGGACAAATGCTGTATTAGAAAAGACAGTTTTAAGAGGTAAATTACAATATGCCAGGGAAACGAATAATGAAAGTGATGTAGCTAAATACTCTGCACAATTGAGGAATTTTGAGAAAAGAATGAATCAGTATGAAAAACATCATGAGAATGATCAAATTGGTACTAAAAAACTTGGTGCATTAACTTCGAAGAATAGAAAAGTCAACATGGACAAAATCAGAAATAGTGATCATAAGAAGGAAGAATCAGTAATTGACTCTAAGAGTGATCCATTTAGTAGATTAAAAACAAGAACTAAGATATATTATCAAGAAATTCAAAAGGAGGAAAATGAAAGAGCCAAGGCAATTGCTGCTCAAGAACAACTTGATAAAAATGAAGCTGCTGCTAATGAAAAAGAAAGGCAGAAATTATTAGCACAATTTAGACGTTTAGGTGGTCTAGAGAAAATTGTTACTAATATGGATTTTGAATTCAGTATTGAAATTTAAATAATGTAGGTAGAAATATTTAAGTTATTAATGAAATATATGTATATAATTATTGTTAATTTTTTTGTTTTTTTATATTTGTTATTATTTATTACTATTTGGATTTTTGATTGGAAATCATAAAAAAAATGTTAATATAAAGATGAATATTATAATATATGTGCAGTTCAAGTTATTCTTTTTAATTATAACCAGAATTAGATGTCATTTAGTCTCCCCAACAGAATTAGTGAACGGATATTGGATGAATATAACAAGTTGAAATCTTCAAGTAAACCGGTAGTACGGTCCAATGGTGTGAAAGAATGGACTACGTTGGCTGGAATTGTTGCAATAAACCGCAGTGATGATGATATAAGAGTCATATGTTTGGGCACCGGTGTGAAAGTTATACCTGATAATGACTTAAAGAGAAGTAATGGGAAGATAGTCCATGATGGGCATGCTGAGATTCTTTCTATTCGATGCTTCAATCAATTTCTTTTGAAGGAAATTAAAGAAATGAAATCAAGCCAGTTCAGCTCTGAATATTTAGGAGTAACAAGTACACCTGATAAATATATTTGGAACAAGAAATGGGAGTTGGCATTATATATATCCAAATTACCTTGTGGTGATGCTAGTATTGATACGTTGGAACATGAGAACAACCAACATGAATTAGAAATTGGAGACAATGATCCGTATCAATATGTTGACCCCAATATTCCAACAATTTTGAGAGGTCAGATAAATTATAAGAGGAAAAGTATGGTAAGAACAAAACCTGGAAGATATGATTCAAAGATGACATTATCTAAATCATGTGCAGATAAGATATGTATCAAGCAGGTCTCATCATTACTAAATTCTATGACATGGTCACTGTTCGAGGAACCCATTTATTTGAAGTATATGGTTATACCAAGGCTTTCTCAGCTTGAAATGAAAGCGCTAAAGAGATCGTTCCATTCAAGATTAGAAGATTCTAAATACACAGTACATCTTATCGAGTTTCTCTCATGTTCGAAGGAATTTGAGAATGATAAACACCACATAGATGAAGAACCTAGTTCGAACAGTGTATTGAAAATATTGTCAAATAATAGTTCAAATAAGTATACTGAACAGGTATTATTAAATGGTATCAAGAACGGATTTCATTCCAAAGCAAGTAAACCACTTAGAAAGAGTTGTGAATCATTCATAAGCAGATACTCTCAATGGAAATTATATTTAGAGATTATAGGTACGCCTAACGATCACTCATCATATTTAGAATTTAAAGCTAACCAGAAGGAAAGAGTTCAAATGGTTCAAGATACAAAATATCTCCTTGGGAAGGGCCATTGGATAAGCACTTTTAGGGATGATTGTACAATATAATATCCTGCTTTAGATATATCAACATAGATACTTATAGATAGGTCTCAGATATAGCCAATACCTCATTATTTGACTATTTTATTAATAATTTTTCTTTATATAGTAAGTATTTTTTTTTTGAATAAATTTGTGGCACTTTAAAATTCCATATTAAGAAACAAAAAATCAATTTAAGAAGAGATCTGAAGAATAAAGATATAGTAGTAAGCATAGAGATGGAATCACTGGAAGTGAAAACTATACTGGATACATTGGCACCAGTTTCAGTTATCAGGCCTGTTCTTCCCAAGAAGGAAAAAGTGGTTCTTTTAGATGATAGCACTGAAGATGCTACACTTAATCCCATGTATCTAAATAGATTCAGGAAGGATTATATTGGTCCTGACAGTAGCGAGTTGAAGGACCATTCCATGTTTAGAAGAGGGATTGAAATACTGGATAATAGCCCTTTGTTGAATATAAGTAACTTAGCCCTATGGAATGCTTCTTCAAATAAGGTGGGGAACCCCATTGAGAATGTCATAAATGATGATCCAGATTCCTTCTGGCAAAGTGACGGTGCTCAACCGCATAAAGTTGATATATATTTCAGCAAAATCATGAGCATATCTCTCATTACCATGTATTTTTCATTGATTGCAGATGAATCATACACTCCAATGATTATCAAAGTGTATGCTGGATATAGCCCTTCCAATTTCGTATTCTACAAGTCTTTTGAGATTCTCAATATGAATGGCTGGTTAGGTATCACATTTGAAGACAACAGAGAAGATTCTTTATTGCTTTGCCAGTTTATAAGATTAGTGTTCCCTGCGAACCATGAGAACGGTAAAGACACGCATCTAAGAGGTATACGACTATACACTTCAAATGACAAGAGTAATCAGCAAGCAGTATCATTCGATCAGGCCAAGAGAGGCCCCAATGGGTCCAATATATCCTTACCTGGTGCCTCTTTAAGGTGATGAGCATCTAAGTAAAGTATCAATATAAATCACGTGCTAATGAAATTTTTTTTCTCTTGACATTAAAGAGAAAAATATTTGAAAACAACTGTAAATATGTAAAAAATTACCAATTGATCTGGTTATTGAATCATTGATTGAAGTCTACCTGGCTAGCGTAATTGGGGTTTGTTAGACTTTCTGTTTAAAATTATTGCTGGATTAAAGCTACAGTAAGAAAATTGAATTGAAAAATGTCAGATTTAGATATTATATCCAAGTATTTATCTGATTCAGTTATTGCCTCGTCTGCTAAAGCAGCTGAAAGAAGTTTGAAAGAATTAGAAAATCAAGATGGCTTTGGTTTAACTTTGTTGCATGTGGTAGCATCTACAAACTTACCT
This sequence comes from Kazachstania viticola, assembly GCA_030571575.1. Lineage (NCBI taxonomy): Eukaryota > Fungi > Ascomycota > Saccharomycetes > Saccharomycetales > Saccharomycetaceae > Kazachstania > Kazachstania viticola. The sequence goes on from JAJLXZ010000046.1 coordinate 26,634, forward strand.
GTCGCAACTAGGCTTGCTGGAGCCTTATTCTTTAAGAATTTCATCAAGAGAAAATGGGTTGATGAAAATGGTAATCATCTAATACCTGCTGCCAATGCTGATTTGATAAAAAAGGAAATTGTTCCTTTAATGATTTCTTTACCAAATAATTTACAGGTTCAAATTGGTGAAGCTATTTCAGTTATAGCTGATTCTGATTTCCCAAATAACTGGCCTACTTTATTAGATGATTTAGCAGCGAGACTCTCTCCCGATGATATGGTACTTAATAAAGGTGTCTTAACCGTGGCACATTCTATCTTTAAGAGATGGAGGCCGTTATTTAGATCAGATGAATTATTTTTAGAAATCAAATTGGTACTTGATAAATTTACTGTGCCTTTCTTAAATTTATTGAAGAATGTAGATGAACAAATAAGTGCCAACACAAATAACCAAGCATCCTTAAATATATTATTTGAAGTTTTATTAGTCCTAACCAAATTGTATTACGACTTCAATTGTCAAGATATACCTGAATTCTTTGAAGATAATATTCAAACTGGTATGGGTATATTACACAAATATTTAGCTTATAACAATCCTGTATTGGAAGATCCAGATGAAACAGAACATGCAAGCACTTTAACTAAAGTTAAATCTTCTATACAAGAAGTTGTTCAATTGTATACTACAAGATATGAAGATATATTTGATCCAATGATTAGTGAGTTTATTCAAACAACTTGGAATTTGTTAACTTCTGTAGCAACTGAACCCAAATTTGACATATTAGTCTCTAAATCTTTGTCATTTTTTACAGCAGTTTCCCGTAATCCAAAATATTTTCAGATGTTTAATAGTGAAGATGCAATGAATAACATTACAGAACAAATTATTCTTCCAAACGTAACATTAAGAGAGTCTGATATTGAATTATTTGAAGATGATCCAATTGAATATATTAGAAGAGATTTAGAAGGTTCTGATACTGACACAAGGAGAAGAGCTTGCACTGATTTCTTAAAAGAATTAAAAGAGAAAAATGAAACATTAGTAACCAACATCTTTTTAAGTCATATGAAGACATTTTTTGAACAATATCAATCTAATCCTAATGAATTTTGGAAATTCAAAGATCTTTACGTTTATTTATTTATAGCATTAGCGGTCAATGGTAATATTACTCATAACGGTGTCTCATCAACCAATTCATTATTAAATATTGTTGAATTTTTCACAACTCAAATCATTCCAGATTTAACTGGAGAAGTTCCTCATGCTATACTTAAAGTCGATGCCATTAAATTTATCTATATTTTTAGAAATCAATTAAATAAAGCACAATTGATTGAAATCATGCCATTATTAGCAAAATTCTTAGAGACAAATGATTACATAGTTTACTCATATGCTGCTGTAACAATTGAAAGAATCTTAACAGTAAGGGAATCAAATACATCACCAAAATTCATTTTCGATAAAAATGATTTATCTGGTAGTGCCGAGATCTTACTAAGAAATTTAGTTGGTCTCATAATTAAACAAGGTTCATCTCCGGAAAAATTAGCAGAGAATGAATTCTTGATGAAAGCTGTTTTTAGAGTACTACAAACTGCAGAAAACACAATCGAACAAATATTCCCTGATATACTTACACAATTGATTAACGTTATTGCTGTGATATCTAAAAATCCATCCAATCCAAGATTTTCCCACTACACTTTTGAAGCTATAGGATCTATTGTTACATATTGTTCTGTTTCATCATTGCCAGATATAATAGAATCGATAATGCCAAGTTTCTTACATATTTTAAGTGAAGAAATTCAAGAATTTATACCATATGTCTTTCAAGTGATATCATTCTGTGTTGAAAAAGGATCTGGAGTTGCAGCCTCGGTTAAACAAATTGCACAACCTTTACTTGCACCTTCAGTTTGGGAATTAAAAGGTAATGTTCCTGCAGTAACCAGATTACTAAAGGATTTTATAAGATTTGATTCCTCAATATTTGTTGATTTAATTCCTGTTCTTGGTGTATTCCAAAGATTAATTGCATCGAAAGCCTATGAGGTTCATGGTTTTGAACTATTAGAAATTATCATGCTTCATATTAGCGCTGATCGCTTACAGCCACATTTGAAGCAAATTGCTATACTATTATTACAAAGGTTACAAAATTCAAGGACTGAAAGATACGTTAAAAAATTAACAGTTTTCTTGGGATTATTGGCAATCAAATTAGACCCTAATTTTGTCATTCAATTCATTGACGAAGTACAAACAGGTATCTTTGCACAGATATGGTCTAATTTTGTTATAACTACTTTACCTACCATTGGAAATTTACTAGATCGTAAAATTGCTTTATTAGGTATAATGAATATGATTTCCAGTGGATCTATATCAGCGAAATATCCAAATCTATTGATTCAAACAATTGATTCAGTAGTCAAAACTGCTGTCTCTGAAAACATTGCAAATCTGAACACTGATCATATTGATTTTGATAATATAGAAGAGATATCGACATTTGGATCATCATTTAGTAAATTGATTAGTATATCAGAGAAGGCATATGATCCATTACCAGAAATTGATTTAACTAATGGAGTAAGGAGTTATGTAGCACAGTCATTGAAGAAATATATTGAAGGTATGGGTAGTTCATCGAATGATCTCTTGTCAAATTTAGATTCCGATTCTCAAATGAAGTTGAAACAATTAATCATGATGGTTTGATGTAATAAGGGAATATCATTTCATATATAAGATAAATAGTTTTTACTACTGTTTATATAAGCAGTAAAACAAAAACAAAAAATAATTTGATAGAATTAAAAAGAGAGAGAGAGAGAGAAAATAGTTTTCTGGATATTTACAGATATCAATATATTGATATTAGTTATATAGGAAGTTTAGTAGAATATAAGAGTTTCATAATACATTTAAGAATAATATTTAATTAAAGTTTATTTTTTTGAGTTTTTGTTTCTTTTAGGATGAGGATGAAATAAAGATATTAACTTTTCGTATTCTGTTTTAAAGGTGCAATATTCAAAGTTTCTTTCTTTGTTTCCTTTGATTTTTTATTCTCACTATAATCAGAATGTAAGGTATTTACATCATCAGATTTATCAGTTACAGTTGAAGAAGAATCAATTCCATCTTTTGAATTCTCTTTTGCTTTCAAAGCTTCAATTTCAGCAGCTGTAAGGAAACGGCCACCTTGACCTCTTGGCCGCCTCATTGCATGTTTATGACGAGATTCATGAAGGTAAGGTCTTCTTTCTCTGGATATTCTTAAATTTTCTTCTAATTTTGCTCTTGCATAACGTCTTTTCAATATTCGATAATATTGCTTAGCATTAACATAGAAAGGTTGATCAGGGGAATTCTCTTTCCCACCATCATCAGAATTATTATTCTCACTTCTATTTGTATGATTTTCATTTGATAGAATTCCTTCTTCAGCTGGTAATTTGGGAAAAGCTAAATCTTCTGATAAATTTGGTATTTCGTCAGCTGACTTTTCTTTGGCAGTTTCTAGTTTTACATCCACATCATTGTCATGTAAGTTATTTTGGGTGACATTGGGAGAATTATTGTTACTATTCTGTTCAGGTACTGTGATTGCCAGAGGGAAATTCTTTGAAGATGTCGATTGCGGAGGTGATTGAAATACTCTTTCCCGTACTGAATTTTGAATATTATTATTGTTATTATTATTTTGTGAGTAATTTGAAGTATCTCCATATGACTGTGCATGTTGTAAGTCCAAAGGTATTTCATCTGGCCTTAATTTTGAAGAGTCCATAGATGGATTCAATCGGTTGTAAAGCAATTCGTCATTTACATTTCTGGAAGGTTCAGAATATACAGGATTCGGAGTGGAATTCAGCACTTGCCCCTTCGCTATATCATTATCAGTACGATGGTCATTGGGTCCCGATATTGTATTCTGTACTAAGTCAGTTTCTAAGGGTTGATACTCTTCATCATCAGCCATAGAGAGTAAAGAGCCTTGCTGTATATTTGGTATCAGTACTTCTTTCACGGCCATAATATAATTGCGGATTTACCTATCTATTGCTTTAACTCACATTAAAGAGCTATTATCTAATACTTCTACTTGTTTATTATGGTTTCTTAATTCATGAAAAGTTTCCGCTAACTCCTTTGATAAAAATACAGAAGTCCGGGTAAATTCTATGTTAGTATATAGTGTATTTACAAGGTATTATCGAAGTAAAGAGTCGATAGAAGATCAGTTAGAAGCCCTTACAAGCCTGTAGAGCTCGAATAATGCTGCAGGTGTAATACCTTGGATTCTTCTCGCATGTCCCATCGTTGCAGGTTGAATTTTGTTCAACAATAGTTTGCATTCGGAAGACAAACTTGGAATAGATGAGTAATTGAAGTCCTGAGGAAGCTGCATGGACTCTTCAGCTTGGAATGCACGTATATATTGTGCTTGTTTTGTTAAGTATGCGGAGTATTTCCCTTGTACGTTGCATTTGAGGATAATGTGTCGCGGTATCTGAGATATATCGATGTTTAGTTCAGGAAATGCTTTGCTGAGAGACTCTAGATTTACTCCGTCAAACCTAAATATCTCCAAAGCAGTTCTATTCTTGGATTGTGGTGCCACTTTAATACCAAGTCTGTCACTCCATTCGAGATCATTACAATTGAACTCTTCTAATTTTGTTATGATATTATCATATAGTGATTTATCATGAGTATATTTGGACCATCTTTCATTTGATATGATACCTGATTGATTACCAATACCTGTTAATCTGAAGTCTGCATTATCTGCCCTGACACTCAATCTAAATTCAGACCTGGAGGTAAACATTCTATAGGGTTCTTCTATTCCCTTTGTTATAAGATCGTCAATTAATACTCCAATATAAGCATCCTTTCTTGATAAGGTTAATTCATCTTTAGATTGAGACGATAACCCAGCATTGATACCTGCAATTATTCCTTGAGCACAGGCTTCTTCATAACCAGTAGTACCATTAATTTGACCAGCAAGATAAAGCCCGGAAACTAATTTTGTCTCTAAAGTATGCTTCAATTGTCTGGGATCTATATAATCGTATTCTACACCATAAGCAGGTTGGATTATCTTGACATTAGCAAGGCCTGGAATCATTTTCATCATTGTTTCTTGGACATCCTCTGGCATAGAATTAGAGATACCGTTTGGATAAATGATATTCGATGATAACCCCTCAGGTTCTAACCATATCTTATGCGAGTCTCTATCGGTAAATCTTAATATTTTGGCCTCAATAGATGGACAATATCTGGGACCTTTAATGGTTTCTCTTATATGTATACTCTTGTCAAGATTTCGTGTAATATAATCATGCAATTGTTTATTTGTACGAGTTCCATAACATAATACTTGATCTGATTTCAATGGGATATCTTCATTTAAGAAGCTCATTGGATGAGGTTCAACATCACCATATTGTTTCTCTAAATTATTGAAATCGATGGAATTTTTATCTAGTCTTGCAGGAGTACCAGTCTTTAATCTACCTAATTTGAATCCAATGGTATCTAAAGTCTTACTAATACCAAAAGTTGGATCTTCGTTGATTCTTCCAGCTGGGAAACTCTTTAAACCAATATGAATTTCACCTCTAAGGAAAGTACCTGTAGTGATAACAATTTTCTGACACCTGATAAGAGTATCATCTTCTAATACTACACCTACTACTTTCGTCTCATTTTCATTGTCAATAATAAGATCTTTAACTTTCGTTTCCAATAGTGAAAGATTTGGATAGTTATTGATCGTATCTTGCATATTCTTCAAATATAAATCTCGATCGATCTGTGCTCTGGGGCCCCAAACAGCTTCTCCTTTACTTCTATTTAGCATTCTATATTGAATAGCAGACAAATCAGTGACCTTGGCACTAACACCATCTAAAGCATCGACCTCTCTTAATAATGTACCTTTACCAACACCACCCATCGATGGATTGCATGAGCAAGTACCAATTTTATCGAGAAATGGAGTTATCAATAGAGTATCAGCTCCAGCTCTAGCAGCAGCAGTAGAGGCTTCACACCCAGCATGCCCACCTCCAACTACAACAACATCTCTTATGGGCAATGATTTTAATACTTGAGAGATCTGAGAATTAAGTGAGATAAATCTCTGCCAATTATGAGAAAAGGTAATGGGTGGTCTCTTATAGCAGTATCGTCCCAGCATCAGAAGTGCAGTGTGTGTGTGTGTGTCTATGAGAGAGGGAATTAAATGTTCTATATGGCAATTCTGGATCCTTCTTAATCAAATTTCTTCGATGCTTAGGTTTTAATAAAATACCTGTTAACATAATCAATAAGAATCTTATTCTGAAAACAAAAATCCAAAAGTTTCAATGAAATACATAGAACATATATACAGTATCAAGTCTACATCTAGCACAATGAGCCATGAATCTCACTGACAGCAACACTATATCGTTACTTCCAAGCTTACTGCTGTAATAAAAGCTCTGTTATATAAGATGCTCTTTTCACATTCAGCAAAACTTTTGAGTTTGACACTCATCTCTTCTTCGACCCAAAGCACATTGCCAAAAGAGCTTAAACAGCACTAGCTGGTTCAGCACACTACATAACATACATAAGCACTCAAGATACTCCGTTGCAATCTCTTATGACTTCTTCAATCAATTCTGTTTCTGACTCTTGCACGTTTTTTGCAACTTTCAACTGAGTCAAAATTGTCTTTTATAAGGGCAACTGCTAATTGAACAATACAACACAGTCATACGTCTTGGTATATAAGGCTAGTAATATTCTGCAGGTAGTTGAACGTACTGTAAGAATCACTGCAATCAGGAAATCATCGATTGAATGTCTTTAAATATTTTAGTACTAGGTAACGGTGGGAGAGAAAGTGCTCTCTTGTGGAAATTATCTCAATCTCCAACGGTGAACAACATTTTTGTTGCTCCAGGGAATGGTAGTTCTCACTTGGGGAAAGTTCAGAATGTACCATTATCTCCAATACCTGCAAATTTTGTGAAGATTCAGAGATTCGCTATTGAACATAACATCAATTTGGTGATTCCTGGTCCTGAACAGCCTTTAATCGATGGTGTAGCTGATATCTTTCGTAATGTTGGTATCTCTGTATTTGGTCCTTCAAAGGATGCTGCTAAATTAGAAGGTTCCAAAGAGTTTGCAAAGAAGTTCATGATTCAAAATAATATACCTACCGCTAGATTTGCTTCTTTTGATTCATTTGAATTGGCAAAGAGACATCTAGAGGAAATCGAGTATAATGTTGTCATCAAAGCTGACGGTGTAGCCGCTGGAAAAGGTGTATTAATACCGTCTGATAAACAAGAAGCTATTCAAAACTTAAAATCTATTATGATTGATAAGCAATTCGGTGATGCTGGTAATACTGTCATTATTGAAGAATTCTTAGATGGGCAAGAAATCTCTATATTGACTATATCTGATGGTTATTCTCATTATAATCTACCCCCAGCTCAAGATCATAAGAGAATTGGTGAAAATGACACTGGTTTAAATACTGGTGGAATGGGTGCTTATGCTCCTGCACCAATCTGTAATTCTTCTTTACTGTCTTTAATTGAAAAAGATATTATAGAACCAACAATTTCTGGTTTAAGAAGAAAAAATCGATTACCTTTCGTTGGTGTATTATTTACTGGTATAATTATCACTAAGCAAGGTCCTAAAGTTCTAGAGTATAATGTTAGATTCGGTGATCCAGAGACTCAAACTGTTCTGCCATTGTTATCTGATGATACTGATCTTGCTCAAGTATTATTAGCTGCCGCTGAAAATAGATTGGACTCTGTTGAAATTAATATTAAAGAGGATTCGTTCTCTACTACTGTTGTCCTTGCGGCAGGTGGGTATCCTCAAGATTATGAAAAGGGTAATGAAATCGTGATAGATAACAAGAATTTACCCAAGAATTCAATTATTTTCCATGCTGGTACAACTTATAATGATTCATTAAAGAGATTAGAAACTAATGGTGGTAGAGTCATATGCGCTACTGCTGTTGCTGAAACTATTGAAAAATCTATTGAATCTGCTTATAATGCAGTAGAATGTATAGATTTTAAAGATAAATATTTCAGAAAAGATATTGCACACCGTGCTTTAAAGAAGTTTGAAAAGGCTTCAATTACTTATGCTGATTCTGGTGTTTCGGTAGATAATGGTAATTTATTAGTACAAAAGATCAAAGAGAAAGTTAAATCAACTAGAAGGCCAGGTGCTGATTCAGATATTGGTGGATTTGGTGGATTATTTGATTTGAAAATGGCTGGTTATAACACGGATGATACATTGTTGGTTGCCGCAACAGATGGTGTTGGAACAAAATTAATTATTGCTCAAGATACAAATATTCATAATACAGTTGGAATAGATCTGGTCGCTATGAATGTTAATGATTTAGTAGTACAAGGAGCTGAACCATTATTATTCTTGGATTATTTTGCTACTGGCTCTTTGGATATTAAGGTCGCATCTGAATTTGTTTCTGGTGTCGCGGATGGTTGTATTCAGAGTAACTGTGCTTTGGTCGGTGGTGAAACTTCAGAAATGCCAGGTATGTATCCTCCTGGGCATTACGATACCAATGGTACTGCTGTAGGTGCGGTAATGAAAACCGATCTATTACCAAAGGTTCAAGAAATGCAAGATGGTGATGTTTTATTAGGTTTAGCATCAAATGGTGTCCACTCAAATGGTTTCTCTCTGGTGAGGAAAATCATTGAAAGTACTGATCTATCATGGGATGATAAATGTCCATGGGATCCTAGTGTTACTCTTGGAGAGGGTATTCTTGTTCCAACGAAGATTTATGTCAAACAGTTGATTCCAGCTCTAAAACAAAAACTATTGCTAGGTCTAGCACATATTACAGGTGGTGGATTAGTTGAAAATATTCCTCGTGCTTTACCAAAACATCTACAGGCTAGAGTTGACATGAGTACATGGGAAGTCCCAGAAGTATTCAAATGGTTTGGTAAGACAGGGAATATCCCAACTGATGATATATTGAGAACTTTCAATATGGGGATTGGGATGGTGTTGATTGTAAAGAGGGAAAACGAACAAGCTGTCAAGAAACTGTTAGCAGAGGCTAATGAAACAGTGTATACCATCGGTAGTTTAGTAAATAAGCCTTCCAATGAGCCTTCTTGTGTGGTTCAAAACGCTACAGGATTGTACTAATAGTGCACTATTTATGTATTTGTATATATTTGTATATTCAAACGAAATTATTGAACCATTTCTGTAACTCAAAATAGTCAATATCTTCATATTTAATGCTATTATTATCCATTCATTATTCATTATAAAATTCATTTTTTTGATATTTTTCGCTTTTTTGAAAGTAAAAAAAGGATTTAAGATTAATAGTTAGAATTAAAACTGATTTAAAAGATATACATTATTTAGTAGTTGAAATAACTACTTCTTTGAATTTCTCCCAATTGAAGTTATATAGATTTACCATTTAAAGGACTTTATAAAGATTTTGCATGTCTCTATTGCCAGCATTAAATCTTCTTTGAGACATAAAGTATAAACAAAAACGAAACTATAATGGAACAGGAAAAGTTACTTACTCAAGAATTTCAAAAGATTCTGCTAACTTCAGCATCTTCAAAAGCTTCTGGATCATTGCTGAACTTTCAAAAATTAACACAATTATCCAATTCGTCAAATGGACTCAATTATCAAAGTAATGATGGCCAAAAGTACAGTGAAAATAATATTCTAGATCTAGATTCACAATCCTTCGATAAATGGGTTCCTTTTTTAAGGAATTACATTGAGAAGGATCAACTAAGTACTGCTGTTGATGAGTTGAGCATCTCAATTGATGAAAACTTCCAAGGTTTGGAGACTCAATTAGTTCAGGATTCTCAGATTAACGATAAATTAGAAACATCGATTGATGAGGTTTCAAGTATTCAAAATGTTATAGATAATGATTTATCACTGAATGTGAAGTTGTTTCAAGATAAACTTAACGAGTCAGCAAATGAGCTTATTTTAAAGAAGCAGATATTTGTGAATAATAAGAAGACTTCTCTAAAGATATCTGAAGCAATCATCCTAATAACCAAAGTTGTAAGTATCTTAGAATTGTCCAGTAAATGTCAAGAACTGATTACTGAAAGAAATTTCTTTAAAGCTTTGCAAAACTTGGATAGTTTAGAAAAATTATATTTACAAGAGTTTAAGAAATATAATTTTAAATTTCTAAAAGAAATTTATGATTCAGTTCCCTTTCTAAAGTCTTTTATAAAGGATGAATGTATAAACTTGATTAAAAATTCATTCAACTCTAATTTGGGTAAAAATTTATCTCAAATTGGTTATGAAATCTTTGATATTTATAGAGAAGAATTATTACCAAACTGGCTAGAAAAAAGAATATCCTTGAAGCTGAATAGTTTCAAATTCAATTCGCCTGTAGAAATTTCAATGAGAGATCAACATATTTTGGAAAAGATTAATTTAGAGAAAAGATTCAATCTAGATGAATTTTATGATGCAATTATGATTCTAAAATCGCTAAATGGTTTGGACTATTTATTTACAGAATTTTCTAATGAATATGAATTCAGAAAGATTAAAATCATTCATCCTTTGATATGGAAAAAGACATCTTCATCCAATATAAATTCTATCCCTGGTGATATTTCGAATGATACTTTCACAAAACAATTAAATTTAGATTTTTTACAGGATTATCTCTTTAAAGTATTAGGTTTTCTACTATATGATATCAATTTAAACAAATCGACAGAATTTCTACTAGTTAACAATGATTATAATGCTACAAATGAATTTTGGGATAATTTAGGTAATCGATTGAAACCTTATTTGATGTATTTAGTTAACAACGGTTTAAAAAGAGATGATGAAATAATTCAATTTAAGGATTTATTATGTATTTTCATCGCCATTTTAGAAAACTATAAACTTAATATTACACCATTATATGAGGTCCTTATCAAAGCGTTTGAAAAATATTCAACCTTACTTATAGATTCTTTTGATGCTGAATTTCAAACGCTTTTAAATGACGATGATTTTATGCCATTAACGACAAATGATCGTGGACTATTTGAAAAAGTTATGAAGATATGTGCAATGAAGCCCGGTGAACGAGAAAAATATCAACGACAAGTACAAAGTATACAGAATGAAGATGAGTTTGCAATTACTTTGCCATTTTCACCTCTTTACCCGATGACATATACCCTAGCTAAAAAGACGTACTCAAAACTTACCGCTTTCCTATCAATCTTTTTTAGGCATGATTTACATACTCTCAATAAGATTATAATTAAAGCTATGGAAAGAATATTTAATGATATCATTAATAAAAGAATCCGGTCAAAATTGGAGAGTACTTCTAGGGAAGAAATAGCACAAATTCTAATCAATTTGGATTATTTTATAATTGCTGTAAAAGAGTTTAGTAATTATATGACGCAGGATAATATTTTACAAAATCCTGATATTGAAATTAAATTGACTTCGATCAAGAAATATAGAGAAAGTAGGAAGTATGCAGAAACGAAGCTTATTGAATTAATTGATTCGAAGATATCTGATATTTTAGAGACTGTAGATATAGATTGGAATGCCAAAGAATACCGTAATGAACCAGATTTCACAATAGTTGATGTAGCTCAATTCTTAGAGATGATGTTCGCTTCCACTCTAGTTAACTTACCATATGATATACAAACTTTATTAATCTTCAGAGAATTTGATTCATTAACAAGAAATGTCCTGGATTTATTGTTACATAATACACCAGCAAAGATAACCCCAGAAAGTATAGCCAACTTTGAGGTTGACGTTAAACACCTGCAAGGAATTATACCGGATATTTTTGCTCAATTAGATGACGGTAGTGTCTATAATTCATCATCTGACTCGAAAAGTAAAGATGTCTCAGTTGCCGGTAATGACCTTGAAGAGCGTTCACCAACATTATTCAACAATAATGTTATGTCATTGGAGGAAACCTTTACAGAATTGAATCAATGTATAGCGCTTATGAAATCTAATGGTGTTAACGACTATACTGATCCGGAGGTTAGAATGAGGAAATACTCACGTATCAAACCGGAAATTGCCACTATTTTATTGAGTAAAATCAAGGCACCATCTCAAGAAGAAATCAACTCTCCAAATACTTCGAGATCCTTTTTCGAAAGAGACTCCAGTCCACCTGAAGAAGAATCCAATACTGCTAGGATAGCCAAGCTGTTTGGACGTTAAATGGCTACTGTTCAGAAAATATAGCTTATTGTTACACTTTTCTTGTGCTTCTTCTTCCATATGTGAAAAGTGAAAAATTTCGGTAAGCTCCGGAAATCAAAATCAAAATTTTAAAGAGGCATCGATGAATTAATTTATAGATAGTTAGATTGTTATTGATTGATTACGAAGTCAGTTTGAGAGTCGTAAGTAGATATCCTAGTGTTATAATCTTACATAATTTACAATGGGTAAACGTAGTGCTGAGAATTCAAATGGGCCTTCTAAGAAGAAAGTATGTTGAGTTGTTTGTTTGTGTGTATGTGAGCACAGAGAAAATCAAGAATATAATACTAACTGTAACCAATGCCATTCCTACAATTTGTGGATATATTTTATTTCAGTTTAAAGTTTCTTCTGGTATTTTAGATCCAGGTACCTCAGGTATTTATGCTACATGTGCAAGAAGAAAGGAACACCAAGCAGCTCAGGAGCTTGGATTATTTCTTGAGGAGAAAGTAGAGGAATTATATAAGGATGAATTGGAGCTTCTTAATGCCAAGGATGATGAAAATACTGATAAAGAGAAGAAAATTAGTGATAGTGGGAATGTTGCTAAAGAACTGTCCATTGAAGATCAAATCAAGCTAGAATTGGAAGAATTGAAACCATCAAAGGCTCCTCAAACGAAGGAAGAGAAGAAGAAGGAGCTATTACATTTTATTGATTTGAATTGTGAATGTGTGATATTCTGTAAAACTAGAAGACCAATTGAACCAGAAACGTTTGTTGCATCAATCATGAAGGATTTAGCTGATCCGGAAAATAAACTGAAAAGAACAAGACATGTATTGAAATTGACCCCAATAACTTACTCCTGTAGTGCTTCGATGGATCAGTTGATTAAGTTAGCTGAGCGTGTATTAGCACCTCATTTCCATAAAGAGGATGGACAAAAGACTTATAAATTTGCTGTAGAAGTGAATAGAAGAAATTTCAATACCATACCTAAGATGGATATTATAAATCAATTGGTGACACAAGTTTGTCAAAATGGTAAATATGAACATAAGGTAGATTTGAAAAACTATGATAAATTAGTAATTGTTGAATGTTTCAAGAATAATATTGGTATGTCTGTTGTTGATGGTGATTACTTGACGAAGTACAGGAGATACAATGTTCAACAAATATACGAATCGAAATTCAAAGAAGATGATGAGGAATGAAAGCGGAATCTGTAAATTTAAAAAGAAAATATGTATACTTATTTATTCAAAGGTTTGAGAGTTAGAATGAATAGGAAAGTTAAAAAGTAAAAGATTTGATACCTTTATTATAAATAGTTTGTTGTTCCCAGGAGAGCCAATCACTCTTTGTGTTTGGAATTAGCCCCATTTGATTTAGTTTCCTGATACCTATATACATCAATATGCATTGTCCCAAAATATATACTATCATTGTCAATCTAACAGCACCTTCAGTATCTTTATTGCCTAGTACAGGTTTAAAGGATTGATTTATAGAGAATATTGACTTTATAGGACCAGATAAAAGCATCAAGGCGGTCATAATTGGGATGATTTGTAAAGAGGAACCAGACATATAAGACATGAAAAAATTCATTGGAATAGATTTTGCAGGTTGTAAAGCTATTTGCCAGGCTTTCTGTACTTGTAAGTCGTTGATATGACTTGCATTTGATGCAGTATTTATATTTGAAGTAGAATTATTCTTGGATTTGTTGTTTTCCTTGTCTTTGAAACCAAATGGAGTTGGGACATCAATTGCATTGTTTTGTTTGGTAAGAGAGTTGGAAGAAGCGGATTCTGAAAGTCTCACGGTCCAATCATGTGGTAATTGAGCTGACATATTTGATAAAGTACCTACGATCCTTAGGAGTTTGTAGTTATCTATAGATTTCAACAATATTTTGAGCTTTTGAAGTGTCGAAAGTTTTCAATAATTTTTTTCAATTTTTATTTTTTGCCTTAAAAATTGAAGAAAAAATGAAATTTTACACATAGAAATAAGAATACGTCAGTAATTGTGCACAGTATTTTGTATTGTCTGTTGGGGTTAATAAGGGTGTTGTTGTCTTCATTGACTTTAGGGTATTTTTTCAAGGGTATATAAGCGTTGTTATAAAAGAGGAAAGTAAAGAAGATGAGAAAACCAGCTGACAAGGATGGTTCGGTCAAGACGACAATGATAATTACTAAGCTTGCAATAGTAAGTATACGTAACAATTTCAAAGGATTATTAAAGAATTAACTCTAAAAATTGGTAAATAAAATTAGAAGGAAAGTGGCAGGTAGTCCATGGTATTCAAGCATCCTTCTTTCTAGCTACTACCCATTATTCAATTGTGTGACAATGCATTGTTAAAACTATTGCTACTATAAATATCCAGTGTATAAGGCGTTAAGTGTTTCCCTGTAAGCATAATCACCAGTTTTCAGACAAATTTCCAGCCACTCAGCAAGCAGCCATACTCGATATCGACACCCTTGACTAGTTAATATCTTTAATTTGAGCCAAAATAAGAATATCTGACACTCTGAATTTCCTTTTTAAGCCGTAAATAACCTAAAGAGGTATTGAAAAATTGTGAAAATTATTAAGGAAAAATTGAAACGTGGACAAAATTCATTAAAGAAAACAACTGGAAACACTAGAAGAATCCTATCACAAGAGAGGTATTCCAGTCGAGATACACGGTTGAAATATTAGTTTATATTGCTGTTACAATGAGACCTTTTCTTAAATTGTTCCTTTTTTTTCTAGCTTCAATTGCATCTGTTCAATATTATTGCAAAAACTATGAATGTTCTAAAGATTTAAGTGAGATATGTCATTACTCTAATCCATCCATATGGGTCCCTGAATCTGTCAAGGCGACCTGGTACTCGGAACAGTTTGATGTCCCTAGACATTACGTTGGTGTGGCTCAACAACATACTTTTAAAGTATCAAGTGATTTACATTCACAGCTACAACCTTACTTTAATCACATCAGAAGTAAATGTGAGAAGTTTGATTATTCTCCCTATAAGACTATTGTTTTATCAGTTTACGATAATATCAGATCGAAGGTTCAATTCTATTATGCCACCATCATTAGACCAAATGTTAGTAAGTACTCTGAACAATACAATCTACAACATTTTTGTACCAAAGTTCACGAGTTTTCTGGACCACTATGTGTCAAAGTTAGTTCTTTCTTGGAAATCGCCAAAACTAAATTTTTTGTCAGTAAGGAATGTCTATTGGAGAAATACAATGCTTATGTTCATTCCCCTAAACTAGACAAACCTATTATTCATACATCTAATTCTATTGCTGTTACCTCTACTGAAAGCACTACTGATAGTGTCATGAGCAGTACATCTTCTAACTTGGAAATTGAAACCGAGACAAGAACAAAGACCAAAACTGAAACTAGAACAGTTAATGATATCAAGGAAAATACTGATATTGAAGGTTTAGAAGATGATAACGATGATGAAATAGAAACCAATAATGATATTGAAAAGTTTGATGAATCCACTGATTCTAATGAAATTGTACAAGATGAACAAACTTTATTGCAAAATGATTTTGATATGTGGTCTAGAGCTATTGAAGAGAAAATTGCATCTGTGAATAAATTGTTTGCTAAGGACTTAAATAATACTATCTCTAAGATAATAAACAAAAGTGAAAATGACATGGCTTCAGTCCTAGAAGATATTTCTCATGATTCACAAGCATTATTTCAAAATATTACAAAGACAATTGAAGATATTAACTGTAAAGTCATATTTAATGAAGAAACTAATGAAATTGAATATTTTGACAAAACTGGAACTCGTAAACTAGAAAATTTTGTCGATCGTCAAACTATTCGTGATTTACTAGAACTAACGCAATTGAAGGGTACTAATCTAGCTACCGTTGCAAGAGATGGTTTAAGTGATATTATCGATAAGATCAACCATAAGGCAAACGTTTTACGTGATGATTATGTTGATATCTATGAAGAATGGGCCAATATTATGATAAATGAATGGTCAAAGAGAATGGCATACGTCGATGTTGTTGCTGGTCATGATAACAATAATTCTGTCTCTGAAGATAACTGGAAAAAATTCATGAAGATTAAAAAGGCTGCTATTGAAGCTAGGGATGTCCTAATTAACTATCCTATACCAATGGAAATTGCTGAAGAACATCTTAAGAAAGTTCAAAATACTATTCAAATGATTGGCAAAGAAAATGGCGAATTCGCTTATATATTAAGATCAAAAGCTAATTTAGCCTTTCAAAAACGTGAAAAAGATGAATCTCATCTAAAATCTTCTTATAAAGAGAAGATGGCTACTGCTACTGCTGATAACGCTTAGTGCATAAAAACATAGAATATAAAAGCTTTATTTAAACTTTATATTTTTTTTTTATTTATTATATATGCATATAGTTTGATTTTAAGGGCGTCAGTAATTGTAAGTTCATGAAAAAAATATTAAAATATTGAATGAATAAACTAAAAGATAGAAAAGGTATTATTATAGATAAAAAGGGAACAACTATTGCTACTATTCAACATGTCTATTCCTGCTAATAATTATAAAGTTGCTGATATAACTTTGGCTGCCTTTGGAAGGAAAGAAATAGAATTAGCAGAACATGAAATGCCCGGTTTGATGGAAATAAGAAATGTCTATCATGATGCTAAACCGTTAGAAGGTGCCCGTATAGCTGGATGTCTTCACATGACCATTCAAACCGCTGTCTTAATTGAAACTTTGGTTTCATTAGGTGCTGAAGTTACCTGGTCTTCTTGTAATATCTACTCCACCCAGGATCATGCTGCTGCTGCTATGGCTGCTACTGGAATTCCAGTATTTGCTTGGAAAGGTGAGACAGAAGAAGAATATTTATGGTGTATTGAACAGCAACTATTTGCTTTTAAAGATGGTAAGAAATTGAATTTAATTCTTGATGATGGTGGTGATTTAACCGCTATGGTTCATAATAAACATTTTGAAATGCTAGAGGATTGTGCTGGTTTATCAGAAGAGACAACTACTGGGGTACACTACCTTTATAGAATGCTCAGAGAGGGAAAATTGAAAGTACCTGCAATTAATGTTAATGATTCAGTCACAAAATCTAAATTTGATAATTTATATGGTTGTAGAGAATCTTTAATTGATGGTATTAAGAGAGCTACTGATGTTATGATTGCTGGTAAAGTAACTGTTGTGGCAGGTTACGGTGATGTAGGTAAAGGTTGCGCCGCCGCATTAAGAGGAATGGGTGCTAGAGTAATTATAACTGAAATCGACCCAATAAATGCTCTTCAAGCAGCAATGGGTGGTTTTAAAGTCACTACTATGGAACAAGTAGCATCGTATGGTCAGATATTTGTTACGACTACTGGTTGTAGAGATATTATTAGAGGTGAACATTTCTTAAAAATGCCAGATGATGCAATTGTATGTAATATTGGCCATTTTGATATTGAAATTGATGTTGCTTGGTTAAAGGCGAATTGTAAAGAGTGTATCAATATTAAACCACAAGTTGATAGATATTCATTATCAAATGGTAAGCACATCATTCTATTAGCAAATGGTAGGTTGGTTAACTTAGGTTGTGCTACTGGACATTCCTCGTTTGTAATGTCCTGTTCCTTCTCTAATCAAGTCCTAGCACAAATTTCCTTATTCAGAGCTACTGATGAAGAATTTAAGAGCAAATTCATTGAATTTTCGAAAATTGGACCATTCGATATTGGTGTACATTTCTTACCAAAGGTTCTTGATGAAAGTGTTGCCAAATTACATTTACCAAAACTTGGTGTTGAATTAACGAAACTAACTGAAATTCAAGCAGAATACCTCGGATTACCATCTGAAGGACCTTATAAGGCATCCCATTATCGTTATTAATACTTGTATTTTTAAATATATAAATATATATATATGTAACTGTTACAATTGAATATTCCTGTCTACATAGCTCTGAGACTACCTCAATATACATTTATCAATTGAATAATATTACTGAAGCTGTCACTCTTTATTACTCTAAATAGAAATTTACCCGGATCAAAGGACTTTTTCAAAGCCAAAATTATCAAGGGGAGATATATAAATCAATTGTAACTCATTGAAAGAATTAGAAGAATGGGATATGTATGTAATAGGGTTAGTGCTTGGTAACTATAGTCTTTGAAAAGCTATATTGAAGTATTAAAAGGATTAGATAAAATTTTGCTGGACAAAATTCCAAATAAATTGATTAAAAATTGAATAAATAAGGGTTAGAACGCAAATGTCAAATTATATGGATGAAATAGATAAACGATTTATTGAATCGTTATATCCACAATATTTGCTACAACAACCAATTGCATATGAGTTATGGTCTCAATACTATAGACATAAGAAACTATTTAGAAAATTGAGACAAAACAAAGTATATAAGAATGGTTCTCAGTCTCAAAGTCATACGCCATTATTGTCACATAATTCACGTACCAGGCTTTCTCAAACCACCAGAAAGGATATATGGAATAAACTTATGAGTTTAGGTGTTCTTGGTACCATTTCATTTGATTCAGCAAATGATGAGTATCTATTGCAAACATATAAATATTTCTATCCTGGGACAAATGAAATGATCAACGGCTCTTTGAAATCTGATCAATGGAATGCAAGTTTAAATTTTAACCATTCTCAAGCACATATTGATAGGAAGATTGAACAGTTGATGAAACCAGCTTTAACATCTGATATTCTTCAAGATGATGAAGGTGATGATGACGATGACGACGACGATGACGAATTTGTTGAAAATAGTGAGGAAACCTCAACTTTTGAGTCCAATAGAAGATTAGCAAATGATCCATGGGATATGACAGTTAGTGAAGATGAAAGTACTAATGAAAGATCAGATTTAGGAGAAATGAGTTCTGATTCAGATATTGATCACTTGAGTGATTCAAGCGAATCTAGTGAAAACGAACAAAATGAAAATACAGGCAGAAGTGTAACTTTTGGAACCACTGAAGATCAACCACAACCACAACCACAACACCATCATAATCAACAAGTGGAAGAGTCTAATAAATTACAAAGAGATAAAGATAAGGAAAGATCAGAGAAAAATGAGGGAATACAAAACGCTACTTACTATTCTAATTCAAATAAACCTAAAATTCCAAGTAAACCAAAGGATAATAACATCTCTACAGAAATTTATCATTCTATTGGCTATCTTCTTCCAAATTATTGGCTACAACAACCGAATAACACGATGTTACTGACTCCAGATGGGATATCTAAATTAACTCCAAATCCAAATTATCAATCATATCTTAAATATGATAAAAAAGATTCTTATAATAGAAATATTGTAAGGACTGATAGTAATATCAATCATAAAAATGACTATATTACCACATGGGCAAATACATCCTTACCTTTGCCAAATCTAGCTATATTTTATTATGAAGTGAGAATATTGAGTGTAAGTAGTTCTCAAGGTGGGAAAAATAGTAATATAATTGTTGGTTATAAATTATCTCCTCTGAGTGATCACAATGATGTATCTTCCTCTGTTCAATTCACCGGGATGGAAAGTTCAAGAAATTCAAATCGTGAAGGTAATACAGAAAATTCATTAGATAACAGACTCAGTTCATCTAATGATAATAATTCCAATACGACTACTGATAACAAGGGCGGAATTGAACCCGGCTTTTTTGGATATTCAGGGTTCGATGGTAAAGTTAATGCTGGTAAAGAATGTAATACTTTTTCAACACCTTACGGAAGAGATGATGTTATTGGTTGTGGGATTAATTTTATTACAGGATCTATCTTTTTCACCAAGAATGGTATTTTTCTTGGAGAAGCATTTGAAGATGTATATGATACAAATTTAGTACCAGCAATAGCACTAAGAGTTGGTAATGCAGTAAGGACAAATTTTGGATTATATGAGGAATTTGTCTTTGATATAGTATCTTATCAAAATAAGTGGAAAGCTAAAGGGTATGCTCATATATTTAATTCATTAAACTTTGAGACAGAAGATTTAGACGAGCAAGAAATTGATACCAAACAAGCAAAACAGAATAACAATGAAAGTAATCCAGAGTTTACTCCAAGTATGTTTAGTTCAGAGGATGAAAATATGGATGTCCCTATGGGTGATGAATTAGAAAATAATATTACTTCGAATGAGACTAAAGATATTTTCCTGTTGGGTAAGGATAATAGGTACGTTGATGGGCAATTAGTCAAACCAGATACGAAACGTATAAACAATTTGAATAATAATGATGATTCTATTCCGTCTACTCTTAATGTTATGATCAATGATTATTTAATACAGGAAGGATTAATCGATGTTGCTAAAGGATTTCTAAAGGATCTACAGAGTAACTATACAGGTGCAAATCTCGATCAACTGGAGAAAGTAAATAGCGATCAGAATGAGAAAGAGATTACGAAATTAACTAAAGAGAGAATTCAAGAAGAAAAAGTTATTAGACATAATGAAAGACATATTATTAAAGAGGAGAAAATGTTGAGAACAAGGCAAGATTTACGGAGACTAATTAACAATAGTGACATTTCTGGATGTATTAATTATATTAAGCGTCAATTGCCAGGGCTATTAGAATCTAATATTGAGTTATTATTTGAAATAAAGATTGTTGAGTATTTGACAATGATGGTATCAGTTGGTAAAGAGAAGAGTCAAAATAATATTGAAGGATTGATTAAGATGGCCCAAGAATTAACTGAAACCTTTGTTGAGAATATAAGTATCAATGAAAATATGAGAGAGCATTTCCGTAAGCAATTAAGTAATATTTCAACATTACTAATCTATGAGGATCCAAAGAGTGAAGCACCGGAAGATTTAGTTGGATATTTATCTAATGAATATTTGCAAGATAGATTATTCCATGTGATAAACTCACATATGCTAAAATTTCTGAATAAGAATAGTGATTGTGCATTGAGTAATATGATAGCATATACGAGATCTATGCTATCTACATTATCAAACTACGAGGGAAATTTTGATGGAGAGAGTGACAATGTTAATGATAATGAAACAATGAAATCAGAAGCACGTTATTATAAGATAGTCAATATTGATGAGGATTTATTAAATTTATAATACGTTCTTGTTATATATTCCTTTTTTTTTTTACATAGTTTTATTATATATAATAATTATAATTAATTGATATTTACTTTGCTCCTATACGTAAACTCCGAAAGAGTTTGAAAGAAATACAGTAGCAATACCCAACAATAAAGAACCTATAACACTAAAGAATATAAACTGAAAGAATCTAGGTACTATTGATTTCTTTGAAGAAGAAACACCTAATGCAAAAGATATAAAGAGTAATGCAAGTAAAGTAGTTATAATTGCATAGATTCTTTGTGATTCCAATGGGATATATTCAGTAACCACTGGAGTACGATAAAATTCTTTCTAAAGATAAAGATAAGCATGGAATGAATAAAGTTGTTAGTAAATAATCTGATATCAAGAGATATTCTAGTTAGGGATGTATTAGTACCTTTTCCCCAAATTTCCCAAAGCAAAAAAACATACAAATAGTTGTTCATAGGCCATTTTTCTAGTATTTTCCAGTTATCCCTATTGCTACACAGCTGTCAATTGAAGTCCTTCACTAATCTTCTCTTCGAGAAATCAAATTGAAAGTCTACTTAGCACTATAACTAACATTTTCACTAAAAGTTTAACACGTTTTATATTTTACAAAGCGAAAACTGAAAAATAAAAGATCGAAAAAAGAACATGCGCGGTTAAATTGTTATTAGAGTTGATTTCAGTTCAAGAGAAGGGCAAAGAAGTGGAAAGAAAGAAGCTTTACACTGGAGTAGTGATGTTTAGGAGTGTTTATAGTGTTAGCACAAGAAACTGTGCGAGAAGACTGCAATCTATTAGAAGCAAATCCGATGTTCAGAGCTATATCCCTCCAGACTTGAGTTTCTTACCAAGAAGATGGTCTGGAATGGACAAGGACACCAGAGAAGAGATCACAGAATATCTCGATTGGAAGATGGCAGATAACTGGCAGCAAATGACGCATACAGAGAGGGTCGCTGCTTATTACATCGGCTATGGTCCATGGGGTCCCAGATCATCGCAATCCACCGGGACAAAAGACACAAACCAAGAACAGGACTCGTTCAATGGCAGTTACATGGCCATGAGACTGCTATTCAACGTCACACTGCTTGGCTCAGCTCTCTTTACATTGCAGAATGGCTCTTTGAAGAGAAGCTCTAAGTAAAGTTATGCCGTTGTTAGTGATAATTCGACGTGTTCATTACAATTTTTGCATGAACAAACAACAAAGGATTGGAGTTAGCGACTAATTTGATTTTTGAATGGATCTGTTTTGATGTATTTCAATGACTTATTAGAAAGCTGTTATACTTGGCACTTTTCGTACTGTTTTGGTTTGGAAATTTAAAGACAGAACCCATAAAAGAAGCTTCAAAGTAATAACTAGAAAATAATGTCAGAATTGAAAGGTTCCGATCCAACTGCTTTGGCTGGTATTGCCAACTCAGCACCAATTTCCATTTTATCTTATTGTTTTTCCTCTATCTTAATGACTGTAACAAACAAGTTTGTTGTTAATTTAAAGGACTTTAATATGAATTTTGTTATGTTATTTGTACAATCTTTAGTTTGTACTTTGACTTTAGTTGTCTTAAAGACTTTAGGTTACGCTAAATTTCGTTCTTTAAATAAGACTGATGCTAAGAATTGGTTCCCAATTTCTGTGCTTTTAGTTGGTATGATTTATACCTCTTCAAAAGCTTTACAATTCTTAGCTGTCCCAATTTACACTATTTTCAAAAATTTAACTATTATTCTTATTGCTTATGGTGAAGTTCTTTTCTTTGGTGGTTCTGTCTCTTCTATGGAATTATCTTCTTTCTTATTAATGGTCTTCTCTTCTATTGTTGCTACTTGGGGTGATCAACAAGATATTGCTGCTAAGAAAGCTGATGCTTTAGCTAATGAATTAGTCGCTACTAGTTTATTTAATCCTGGTTATTTCTGGATGTTCGTCAACTGTATCTCATCTGCTTTATTCGTCTTAGTCATGAGAAAGAGAATTAAAGTAACCAATTTCAAAGATTTTGATACTATGTTCTATAATAATATCTTAGCTTTACCAATCTTATTAATTGCTTCATTCTGTGTTGAAGATTGGTCAAGTGATAACTTAGCCACTAATCTGTCTAATGATTCCTTATCAGCTATGATTATCTCAGGTATGGCTTCCGTTGGTATCTCTTATTGTTCAGGTTGGTGTGTTCGTGTTACTTCTTCTACTACTTATTCTATGGTAGGTGCTTTAAATAAATTACCAATCGCATTATCTGGTTTATTATTCTTTGATGCTCCAAGAAACTTCTTATCCATCTTATCCATCTTTATCGGTTTCTTATCCGGTATTGTTTACGCTGTTGCTAAACAAAAGAAGCAACAACAACAACGTAAATAGACGAATATAAATTAATTCATTTTCATATAAATGCTATATAAATTAGTATATATTTTTGAACTTATAAAATCTAACCATTATTTATTATTATAATAGCACATCTATGATAATAGATATGTGTAAATTAAAATAGTTCTGGTAATACTTTTGGCAACTCTAAGATATCATTAATAATAATTGAGCCCTTTGGAGAACGTCCCAATATATCAACAAATTTATTATCTTCAATCTCTACTAAATGAATACATTTTGATATCCCTAATTCAAGTCCTGTTTTAACATTATTCCCACTATCATCAATAAAATATGAGTTATGGAAATTTTCCAATCCACATTGCTCTTTAAGTCTATAGTATGCGTCAGGATTTGGT
This sequence comes from Kazachstania viticola, assembly GCA_030571575.1. Taxonomy (NCBI): domain Eukaryota; kingdom Fungi; phylum Ascomycota; class Saccharomycetes; order Saccharomycetales; family Saccharomycetaceae; genus Kazachstania; species Kazachstania viticola. The sequence continues at coordinate 50,877 of JAJLXZ010000046.1, forward strand.
TTACATATTAAAGTATCTGTCTGTGAATAATCACAATAAGTTAGTCCATCAAATAAATCACCAAGTCCTAATAATCTCACACATCTCAAAGCATGATTCTTATATGCATTAGTAAATAACCATAGTTTATCAACTTTACCTGATTTCTTCAAATTAAGTAACATATTCCTAAGTTTAATATCTGGTTTCAAAATATCTTGTAATGGTAATGAATCATCAACCATTTTATTATATTCTAGAGCATTAATATTATGATGCATTACTAATCCTCTAATGGCTAACCCATATTCTTTATAATAAGTATTATTTAGTTTTACAGCATCATCATGGGATAAATTCAAAGTAAACTTGAAATAATTAATAATAGAAATTTGCATTAATTCATGGATTGCAGTAGATGATTTATACAGACAGTTATCAATATCAAAAAAAAAAATCTTCTCATCAGGTCTTGTATCCTTAGGATATACATCTATGGGGAAAGTGATTTTGGAACCAGGATGATTTAATGAATCTAAATGCTCTATATTTTTTTTGATTTGGAAATCTATGACTTTCTTATAGTCAAACGATATTGTCATGAGTATTGATAATGAATGGTTCCTAATAAAATGGTTTGAATTTGATAACTTTGAGTAGGTTTAAATGTGTTTTCCCTTATACTTTTTTCTTTTGAATATTTTTTTCTTAATTGCATCACATATATATATTATTAATTTATGCATTTTTTTTCTCTTTGGAAAAAATGGCTAAAAAAAAAGAGGTGAGACCCAAAAAAATAAAAATTTATTGTACATTTGCAGAAAAAGTTAAAACGAATGAATAATATTATTACATTTATGACATGTATTATTTCTCCCTCTAGGAAGGTAAACAAGTCATATCAAAGTTCTTTAATAATATCGATTTTGGAATTCAGTAACTTGATTAAGTTCTGATTGTTATATTCCATTAAGAATGAGTCAGTTGAATTATCAATGGAATCATCATTGATACTATCGATAAAATTAATTAATTTTTGTATTAAATCTTGTTTGATAGTAGAAATTTTCTCTCTTCCACAATCAAATTTCATGAGCTTCTTAATAAGATCATGAATTTTTATTATTGAATTGTAAAAACTAACATTATTCAGGTTAGTTAATCCAATTGAATTGAATTTTGAAATTTCAATTATTGAGAAATGAACATCATTATTGTTTGAAAATATACTTAAATTATTGACATTGTCAAATGTATATTGTATAGATAGTTCGGATTGAATATCTTTTATATATTTTTCAATTAAATGATTCTTGAATGATATGTTTTCGATGAAAGATAATATTATTGGATCATTTGAGTTCAGTATTGATTTAATGTTATTGTTTGAAAGAGCATGATCAAATAATATTGTCTTGTATTCAACTAAAAGGTCTTTATTCCAAGGAAAAATATTATTTTCAAAATAATTGAAAAATTGAATTAATTGATTCAATGATAAAAAATTTATTGAATTTGCAATGTTGATTTGTAAAAAATTACATTTATCCATTATAATATTATAATAAATGGAGGAACTATTATCTTCTTTTGAATTCTCTTGAATGAAATGTGATAAATCTTGAAATTTTAATAATAAATTATCAAAATATTTGTTTAAATGAATATCCGAGCTAGAGTTTAAATTTGCAACGAAATTACTAACTGCTAGTGTCCAATTGGAGACAATTATTAATGGATCCCTATCTTTAGTAGGAAGAGTACAGTTGCCCTTTGATATCGAAAGATTTGGAGTATTAATTACTTCTGGTAATTTATTGATCTTGAAAGCAGAATCGTTGAAACAAAGTTCTCTAAAATTTGAATCAATTCCATTTAAATCATCGTATAGAATATTGATATCCTTGGTAACTGTAAGAATATCCTTATAGTGAGTATTCAATTGATGGTAAAAATCTGAGTTGACTTTAACCAGGTCATTATTCACATTCAAAAGATAATCTTTAATCTGAATAATGTTATTCTTTTGAAATAATTCAGTTATCTGTGAATTTTCCACACTCATTTCTTGGCAAAAATTGTCAGCACTCTTTTCAATATTTCACCTGGAGGCTAACCTTAACCAGCACACCAGTAGAAATACTTATCACAGGTTCCGATCGGTTCATTTTTCGATTCTAATTTAACATTCCAAATAATAGTGAAAACTGTAATAAAAATATAATCACTGAAAACGAACATCGTCGACTGTGATGAAACGTTCACAGTGATTTACCCTATTTCCTGTTTAGGTAATTATACCGGCAAATAGCAGAACCACCAAAAAACGAGCTAAAACTTAGCACAGCATTGCAGCACATAATTTCAGCCCACCAACACACATACATGTATCCTATGCACTTCTACCCTCTAACACACGCACATCTCTTAACCCTTTCAAGTGGTATAAAAGTGGAAAGAATCAATTTTCGATTTTGCCGCCGAGTCCAAAGAAAAAAAAATCACAAGAAAAATTGAGAAAAACGTTACCCTCTTAAATCTAACATTTTTGATCGTTTGCGACGGATGAAAATTTTCAAAATTTGTTCAGAGCTCATCGCTATGAAGAATATTTAATACATGGTAGTATTGACTGGGAAAGTTGTATGATTTTATGGTTATTGGTGTGATTACTTGGATAAAATCTTTGTAAAGAGGATATATCATTGCAAGGGAAAAAGTAAATAATTATGCCTCCAGTATCTGCATCCAAAGCTAAGAGAGAAGCTAAGAAGGCTGAAAGAGATGCCAAGAAAGTAGCTGCAGGTAAGACTGTACGTAAATCTAAGAAGAAAGATGCTGGTGAACAAGATGAGGCTGAGTTAGCTGCTCAAGAGATTGCTCAATTGAAGTTACAACAGGATAAAGAAGGTATTTCCGATAGAGTTGTTACTGGTGTTCTTGCATCCTTAGAGACTTCAAGAGATATTAAATTAAATTCTGTGTCTCTTTTATTTCATGGTAAAGTTCTTATTCAAGATTCTAACTTGGAATTAAATTATGGTAGACGTTACGGTTTATTAGGTGAAAATGGTTGTGGTAAATCTACTTTCTTAAAGGCTTTAGCTACTAGAGAATATCCAATTCCTGAACATATCGATATTTATCTTTTAGATGAACCTGCTGAGGCCACTGAGTATTCTGCTTTAGATTATGTAGTTAGAGAAGCTCAAAATGAATTAAAAAGATTAGAAGATTTAGTTGAAAAGACTATCTTAGAAGATGGACCTGAATCTGAATTATTAGATCCTTTATATGAAAGAATGGATTCTTTAGATCCTGATACTTTTGAAAGTAGAGCTGCTGTTATCTTAATCGGTTTAGGTTTCAATTCAAAGACTATCTTAAAGAAGACTAAAGATATGTCTGGTGGTTGGAAAATGAGAGTTGCCCTAGCTAAGGCTCTTTTCGTTAAACCAACTCTTTTATTATTAGATGATCCAACTGCTCATTTAGATTTAGAAGCTTGTGTTTGGTTAGAAGAATATTTAAAGAGATTTGATAGAACTTTAGTTCTTGTCTCTCATTCTCAAGATTTCTTAAATGGTGTTTGTTCAAATATGTTAGATATGAGAATGCAAAAATTAACTGCTTATGGTGGTAATTATGATTCTTATGTTAAGACAAGATCTGAATTAGAAACTAATCAAATGAAACAATATAATAAACAACAAGAAGAAATTCAACATATTAAAAAATTTATTGCCTCTGCTGGTACTTATGCTAATTTAGTTAAACAAGCAAAATCAAGACAAAAAATCTTAGATAAAATGGAAGCTGATGGTTTAATTGAAGCTGTTGTCCCTGATAGAGTCTTCTCATTTAGATTTCCTGAAGTTGAAAGATTACCACCTCCTGTCTTAGCATTTGATGATATTTCATTTGCTTATGATGGTAATGCTGAAAATAATTTATATGAACATTTAGATTTTGGTGTTGATATGGATTCAAGAATTGCTCTTGTTGGTCCAAATGGTGTTGGTAAATCTACTTTATTAAAAATTATGACTGGTGAGTTAATGGCACAATCTGGTCGTGTCTCAAGACATACACATGTTAAATTAGGTGTATATTCTCAACATTCTCAAGATCAATTGGATTTAACTAAATCTGCTTTAGAATTCGTTCGTGATAAATATCCTCATGTTTCACAGGATTTCCAATATTGGAGAGGTCAATTAGGTCGTTATGGTTTAACTGGTGAAGGACAAACTGTTCAAATGGGTACACTTTCTGAAGGTCAACGTTCTCGTGTTGTCTTTGCTTTATTAGCATTAGAACAACCAAATGTTCTATTATTAGATGAACCTACTAATGGTTTAGATATTCCAACTATCGATTCCTTAGCTGAAGCTATCAATGAATTTAATGGTGGTGTTGTTGTTGTTTCACATGATTTCAGATTGTTAGATAAGATTGCTAAGGATATTTTCGTTGTTGAACATAAGACTGCAACTAGATGGGATGGTAGTATCTTAGAATATAAGAACAAATTGGCCAAGAATGTTGTTTTATAGTTTTGTTTATTTATTTTTGTAGAGCACATATGTGGGTAAAGAAATAATAATAATAATAATAGTAATAATAGTAATATGATTAAATATAATAAGAATCCTAAAAGAAAATCAAAATTAAGAATATGGTTATTTTTTTTAAAAAATTGTTTATTTATATAAGTATAAGTTGTAATATTTTTGGATATATAGATGTGTAAATTTAATTTTTTGTCTTATTTCAATATGTCTATAGAATTTTTATATTTCATTGTATCATTGTGTGATTGATTTTTTTTATTTATGTTTTAATCATATGTATTTTGATATAGTTAATGTTTCTTTTTGTGTTTTTTCATGTCGTTGTCGTTGTCATTAAGTAGAGAAATAGGTGAATTAGTTGTCATTAGTAATATTAGCATTAGTGTTTGAGTTAGAAGTTCTCTTTAGAGTTTCTACTTCATTTTTCAATCTCATAACTTCCATTTCGAAGAGACGTTCATTATTTTGTAAATAGAGGATATAATCTACGGCTTTCTCTAAGATCATACTCTTATTTAGTTTTGTAGTGGTATTTAATTTTAATTGGGTATCATTATTGGAAGTAGAATTTGATTTGTTAGCAAATTCAAATGCAGTTTGTTCTGAGGCAACCCAAGGAATAATTTGTTGTAATTTAGCGATTTTCGAATTGATATTAATACGATATCTTTTTTCAATTTTATTATGTGCTTGCTTCTGATGAGCAGTTAATCTTTTTCTTGGGGCTCTTGTCTTTGGCTTTATCGTTGTAGAAATATTTTTTGTTTTTTCATTATCATTATCATTATCATCTTCTTCATCATCTTCTTTCTTTACTATATTGTCAATAGGTTTCATAAATGGAGGAATATTTGATAAGAAAAAATCATCTTCTTGCTTTAAGAGAATAGGGATATCAGCTTGATGATCCAATTCATTGTTATCGATAATGTTATTATTATTTATCGGAGACCCTACAGAAGAGCTAGAATTAGAAGAAATAATACTTTCTAAAGGATCAAAGAGACCGATTGAAGAATGATTATCTGAAAGATTCCCAGAATCCAAAGAAGTGAAAGAACCTTTTGAAGAGATAGGAATATCAGTATGCTGTTGTTGTAACATCCATGAATCAAATTCCAAATTTAAATCTTTAGCAGTAATAGAATCCATAGTGTTTTGATTTGTTGTTGTTGAAATGCAAATGAAATGTTTTGGGGGAAAAGAATAAAAAAGAAGAGTCTTATAATTTATAAAAAAAAAATAAAACTAAAGTTTACTATTGCTTTTCTGTTGAGTATATCTGTTGATCTACTGTAATACTAAGAGACAAGAAGGAAAATAAAGGGAATAGGTTGAAATACGAAGGAAAGATAATCTTTCCTTTGAGAGAGTCAAAAAATAGAAGCAGGGCCAAAAATAAGAAATATCAAGAGATGAACAATCGAGAAGCAACTTAGAAAAATGGTCAAATTTGATGTTAATTTATATTTGCCCAAAAGAAGTGAAAAATTTTTTGCTGCTCGAGAAATTCCTCAAGCTAAATGAAAAAAAATTTGAGCCCTCAAAGAAAAAGAAATGGGCCAAATGTGGCATACTTTCTCAATCTCGGCACAGAAAATGCCGCACAGCCGTTTGAGACCATTTTTGATTTGTCACACATTGCCCAAAACAGGCATGCTGCGACAAAACTTTCCGTTTCCGGCCATTGCCCCAAAGAGGAAAAAGCCGAAAAAAAAGGCGCAAAAATTTTAAAAAAAAAATTTGTGACACGTGATGTTAAAATTTTCCACGAAAACGTCGAAAGTGATGTTTAATTCCGCGGAATGTAGTTATGGTAATTCCGCGGGATGTATTAGGGTTGGCATTATATCCCTAGGGTTAGATTTTAAAAGTTAGGGCTTGTGTGTCATGTGATTATTGATTCTGAACTAGTAGTAATGAAAAAAAAAAGGCTGAATAGGCATAGAGAGAGCATCTTAGAGATAATTAAAATTTATTGTGATAATGATTTAGTAGCGGTATCTGATTGAGTATCAAAAGGATACTGGGAAAGAAGTTACTTAATTCTGGTGTGTGATCATGAAAGTCACTCTTCAGTTCCACTATACACTATGGTGCTGCTATTGTATATTTTCTTTGCTTTCATTTCCTGCTTTTTCCTATAGAATCTCAAATAATGATAATATTAAAAGATCATCCTTTTTTGATAAATCTCTAAAAGATTTCACTGTAGATGGTTCTAAGATTCCAGGTTTAGAAAGAGTGAAAAATCAATCTTTAATTCCCGAAATGTTTGCCGGTCATATCCCTTTCTTACACAACAGTACTAGCTCCACACAGGAGAACGCTGATATTCCCGATGACTTTGGCTACTTCTTTTGGAAATTTCACGATTCCTCAAGAGATACTTCTAATAATCTTATCTTTTGGTTAAATGGTGGCCCTGGCTGCTCGTCAATGGATGGTGCCTTAGTTGAATCAGGCCCTTTAAGAATCGATTCTAATGGTTTAGCTTATTTAAATAATGGTTCTTGGCACACTAGAGCAGATATTGTCTTTGTTGATCAACCTATCGGAACTGGTTTCTCTTCCGTGACCGATTTCAATAAATTTGCTACTTTAAGTTTAGATACCGATTTAGATCAAATCGCTCAGCATTTCTATAATTTCTTATTGAATTATTTCATAATTTTCCCTGATGATTCAGATAAAGATATCATCTTAGCTGGAGAAAGTTACGCCGGTCAATACATTCCTTACATTGCTAATTTCATTTCTTCTTCCTCCCCAAATAATAATATTCATATAAAGCTCAAAGCGCTTTTAATTGGTAATGGATGGATTGATCCAGCTACACAATCTTTATCATACTTACCCTTCGCTATTGAAAATAATTTAATTGATGAAAATGATCCAAATTTACAGACTCTATTAAGAACTCATGAATCCTGCCAAAATAAAATCAATACTAAGACTGATGATACCATTTTTGCTTATAAAGAATGTGACAATATTATTAATCAACTATTATTATTTACAAAAGATACTAATAAAGATACAGAGGAGAACAAACAATGCATTAACGTTTATAATTATAATCTACGTGATTCTTTCCCTTCTTGTGGTATGAATTGGCCCGTTGATATTACTCATGTTGATAAATTTTTCCAATCCGATAATATTAAATCTCTATTAAACATTAATCAAGATTGGGTCCCCATATGGAAAGAATGCACTAATGATGTTTCTAATAAACTTAAAAACAATGGGCTAGAACCTTCTATTACATTATTACCCAAATTATTACAAAATGGCATTCAAATTATTCTCTTTAATGGTGATAACGATCTTATATGTAATAACAAGGGCATTCTAGATATGATCAAAGGTATGAAATGGGGTGGAATAACAGGATTCACTGATGATGTAGAAAAATATGATTGGTACTATAGACATACGCAAGATACTTTTGATGAAATTGCTGGACATGTCATGTATGAAAGAAATTTAACTTTCATTAGTGTATACAATGCTTCTCATATGGTACCACATGATCAGGGTGAAAAAAGTAGAGGTATTGTAGATATATATCTCAATAATGTATTGCTAGAGAAAAGGGACAACGATTATGTCTTGGTTAGTTCAAATGAGCCAGTCTTAGAGTCTATGAATGATCAAACCCAACAAGAAGAACAAGACAACTTAATTGAAGATAAGAACTATTTATATCATAGAAAAGTTATAATTATTGGTTGTTTCATGATTTTAATAGTTGCAATTTTCATGATATATTATTTTAATAAAGGTAAAACAAACAGATATTCTATATTGGGAGCAGGTTTCGAATTGGATAAAGGAGTTTCTTCTTCTGATGATATTGAAAATGGTACACGTTTTCAATTCGAAGATGATACATTTAGTCATTCAACTCCTCCATTAAACCATATTAGTGAAAATGTCAATATAGATCATTCTTTCGAATTAGACAACTTGTAAAGTATTGCTAAAATTTGGATTTCTCTTTAAAAATTCTTTAATTTTTAATTAATATTCTTTTCAAAATTGCTGTGTTTGTTTTAGTTTAGTTACGTAACCATTGGTGTGTGTCCCTTTCCCATTCGTCACAAATTATAGCGATCTGTTGTTTCATCATGATTCATTTTTGATATTCACCCAAATAGATTAAGCTATGTGACATAATATAAGTTTCAGAAACTATACATTATCGTTTATAAAACTTCCGTAAACTAAAAGTACTAAAAAATACTAATCAACACCCTCCATTATTCAATCTACAATAACTACCTAAACTTTGTATCTGTGATAAAAAACAAGAAGTGCAAAAATTCAGCACAATAACTGTCCAATCCATCATATGTATTGTACTAAATTTCTCCAACTAAAGCATCAATTTCACTCAAATTTGGGGGGACAACCCAAATCCAGATATAAGTTTGGGTTTATAATGCGTAACATTGAAACCTATTAGTGCACGATTCAATTTGCATTACAATGCCAGAATTCTAAATCTGAAACTGCTACATATATTGCTTCTGCCATATCAATCCATAATCCATACCAGCATATGTTGATAGTATCCACTAGGGTTAGTATACAGCTTTTGAGGCTTGCGTAAACTAATCATTTTTGCTTAATTCCCTCTTTATTAATTATCCACTTGTTAAGTCACTCACCAGGACAATTTCCAAATGAGTAGCACTATCAGTAGAAAACATATAGGCCCCAGGTGCTGGAGAATTCGTATAATGTCTCGTTGTCGCTCGCTATGAGAGTTACACCAACCGTGTGCGGTACCATAGTTGTTTATAACATACAAGGATAACGACTTTACAGCAAGAATGGTACCTCCTTTTGTGCAAGCTTCTAATCAATCTTTTGGGGCGTCTGCGGGAGCCCAACCGTACTGTTGAGCATAAACTCCTCGACATTCATTAGGCACATTAAGTCCTGCATCCAACACCGAAAACATGGTAAGGGAACCATATACCGTGATACGTGTTACTTCAGCAAATACATTTCCAAGTGTAATAGCAACATATACTAAGAGAACAATAAACCCTTCTGCACACATTTTTTTGCTTTTGATAGCTGTCAGCTACTTCCCAAATACAAATAGGTTTATAAAGTTAAACTTGTTGTGAAATTTTTCTTCTGGGTCAAACAAGATAGTATAAGCTGGAATATTGCTAAGACAGTGATATAAAGTGCTACCGCTCTTAAAGCAACCTGAAATATACGTAACGTAAAAGGCAAGGAAACAATTAAAACAGTGCTTCCTGAATTACATTCTGATGCTGATCGTGATATATATATATATTCATATATAAAGCTAAGTTTGGTACCGATCCTATTGGCACTCTCACTTTCTTCATTCTTCGTGTGAGATGGATTCATCCCAGCTCCTTCACACTTACCTTAACCAGTCCACACTATAACACCTACTCACTTAATACTTGTAATAATACAAGTATCAATACACTTCACCATAATATAATACTGTTATATAGTCATCGGAGTTTATACTATGCACATTTTCTTATAGCCGAAGTAGACACTAAATCAATAAGAATCCCCCGCCTTTTTTTTGGGTATAAAAGTAAAGGGCATCTCATCTCATCTCATCTATTTTGTATTTATCTCTGTTTCACTCACTCTTTTTGTGTCTGATAAGAGGTCATAAAGAACTCATTATGACTAGGGGTTCTACAGTTAACAAGGATGCTCCGGTGTTCAACCCAGTGAAATTTCTTAACAAGGAAAGGGATAGTTCTAGCTTGAGGGTTGATGATATTAACACTTTCCTTGAGTCAAATCCTGAATTACAGAAATTGACTCATACTTTGATTGATGAAATAACTAATGATCTACTTTTAAAGACTGACTCTAGTTATTACCAATTGGAAAAAGATCAACAGAGAGAACTTACCGCCAAGAAAATCAATAGATTAGCTTATTATATGGAACATGACATTAAATCAATCAGAAAAGATTTTAAAGGAAACGATCTGATCAAGTCTTTACAATTAGACAATGGTAATAATGATTTGCAGTCATTACAGACCCAAGATCTTTATATATTTGACAAGAGATTATCTCTTTTAGCTAATATCGATCCTCAATTGAGTACAAGAGTTGGAGTCCATTTAGGTCTTTTCGGGAATTGTATCAAGGGGAACGGTACAGATAACCAAATCAAATATTGGTTACAAAATAGAGGTGCCACATTTTTAAAAGGTATTTATGGTTGCTTTGCAATGACTGAATTGGGTCATGGTTCAAATGTAGCAATGCTACAGACCACTGCAACTTATAACAATGATAATGACACTATCACTATAAATACACCAGATTTAACCGCTACAAAATGGTGGATTGGTGGGGCTGCTCATTCTGCTACTCATGCTGTCGTTTATGCAAGATTATTAGTTAATGGGAAAGATTATAGTATCAAGACTTTTGTAGTCCCATTGAGAGATTTATCCACTTTCCAGTTATTACCAGGTATCATCATTGGAGATTTGGGAGCTAAGATGGGTAGGGATGGTATTGATAACGGTTGGATTCAATTTAAGAATGTTATAATTCCAAGAGAATATATGCTTTCAAGATTTACTAAAATCGTGCCAAATCCAAATGGGCAAAAACCAAAAGTTATTATAAATCCTCAATTAGATCAAATATCAGGTTACAGCGCTTTATTAAGTGGTAGAGTCAATATGGTTATGGATTCATTTAGATTCGGTTCAAAATTCGTTACTATTGCAATTAGATATGCTGTCGGTAGGCAACAATTCGCTAATGATAAATCTAGTAATGAAACACAATTAATTGATTACCCTTTACACCAATTTAGAGTATTACCACAATTAGCTATTGTCTATCTAATCTCTCCGGTAGCATTCAAATTAATGAATACATACTACTCAACATTAAATGAGTTATATTCAATTACGTCCAATAAGGATATTGATTCAAAAAAATTATCTATAGTGACACATAAATTGAAAAATTTATTTATTGAAAGTGCTAGTTTAAAGGCAACAAACACTTGGCTTATTGCTCAATTAATTGATGAATTAAGGCAATCTTGTGGTGGTCACGGGTATTCTCAGTATAATGGTTTCGGTAAAGGTTACGATGATTGGGTCGTTCAATGTACCTGGGAAGGTGATAATAATATTTTATCATTAACTAGTGCTAAATCGATATTAAAAAAATTTGTCGATTCAGTAACTAAGGGTAAATTTAATGGTGACTTAGATTCTGACCTTTTCAATTATTTAGATCCAAATTTTATTTCAAATGTTTATTCTGATGGAATTAAACCAAATTTAGACTCCTTAGAGAGTTATTTACAAATTTGGTCCATTGCTTTGGTTAAATTGTTAATCCATATAGGTAAACAAGTAAAAAAGACTAATGATTTAGATTCTGTTTCAAAATTATTAGTTCTAGTGTCAAAATTTCATGCTATTCATTCAATGTTAAAGACATTCCATTCAAAATTGTCTTCTAATGATGAATCATTTATCAAAGAAGAAAAAGATAAAGAAATTATGTGGAATATTTATAAATTATTCTCTGTCTATTTCATCGATAAGCATTCTGGTGAATTTCAACAATTTGAAATCTTGAAACCATCTCAAATCTCAAAGTTAATCCAACCAACTCTTTTCAAATTATTACCATTGATAAGAAAAGAATGCATCGCCCTCACAGATGCTTTTAAATTGCCAGACGCAATGCTAAATTCTCCAATTGGTTACTTCGATGGTGATATATATCATAACTATTTCAATGAAATTATCAAGAATAACCCTGTTGAAAACGATAAGAATGGACCAGGGATTCCAAACTATTTCAACGTCTTAACAAGTATGCTCTCCAGAGGATTTGAATTCGACGAGAGACTAGGTGGTTCGCCAAACACTGAAACTTTGAACAAATTAAATCAATGAATCATATCACAAATTATGTGTATTCTACGGCAACAATTTTTTCTTTAATTTTTTTTTTGAAAGGGCGGGAAATGTCCAAAATTATTCTTACTTAAAAAAACAATAATAATACTTTTAACTATTACTGATGATGATTGTGATGATTCTTTTTTATATTCTATTTTATATCTTATGCTGTATTTTTCTATTTTAAATATATTCTTAATTAAGTATTACAAGTACTTGTTGCTTTACTTTATTTGTCAGTGGGATTTCAAAAAAAATACGGGATATTTTGTTATAAGATCATACCACGATTTAGTAAAGTATCTTTAAGTACATTTCATAAAAGAAAATATCGTCACAAAACCTATAGCAATGTCTGATTTGAGAGAAAGAAATATGAATAACAAAGATCATTCAATAGACACTGATATTGATGATTCTTATAATATCGAATCTCGTCAACTTAGTAGAAAATCTTCAAGTATATTCTCATTAGATACCACTCCACTAGCTCCCCCAAATGAAAAAGATATAGAATTTTTTACTACTGATAAATTTCATTTCAGTATGGTTAGGAATTTACATATGGCAGATTATATAACAATGTTAAATGGATTTTCAGGATTTTATTCAATTGTAAGTTGTCTCAGATTCACTCTAACTGGTAAACCACATTATGTTCAAAGAGCACATTTTTTTATCTTTCTTGGAATGTGTTTTGATTTCTTAGATGGTAGAGTGGCAAGATTAAGAAATAGGTCATCTTTAATGGGTCAAGAATTAGATTCTTTAGCAGATTTAGTATCATTTGGTGTAGCTCCTGCATCAATTGCATTTGCTATTGGTTTCCAAACAACTTTAGATGTATTTGTATTATCATTCTTTGTCCTTTGTGGATTAACAAGATTAGCAAGATTTAATGTAACTGTATCTCAATTACCAAAGGATAAGAAAGGGAAATCAAAATATTTTGAAGGTTTACCAATGCCAACTTCTCTATTCTTAGTATTTTCCATGGCTTTATTTGTGAGGAATGGTTGGATCTTGGATAATATTCCATATGGAATAATAAGAGAAAATAAATTCTTTGAGTTCCATCCAATTGTTCTAGTATTCTTCATTCATGGATGTGGTATGATATCAAAGAGTTTAAAGATTCCAAAACCATAGGTCTATTATGATTTTCTATCTACATCCAACCCCCAAAAAAAAACTCCAATCTTTGCAAAACTTATGTATATATTTATACCAAAGGATTGAAATATCTTTTAGTTTAGCTATCTAATCAACTAAAAAAAATAAAGAAAATAAAAGCTAGAGTGCTAGCAAGTTTCTGCATTTAAGTCTTTTATCTTTCATCGTAAGACACAAATAAATAAAGTTATTGCAAAAAATAACTGCCATCTCCTAGAATCGAACCAGGGTTTCATCGGCCACAACGATGTGTACTAACCACTATACTAAGATGGCACAGAAAGTCTAAAGTTGTTGTATAATTAACCGACGGTAATATCTTTGACCTGTCACGTGAAATAAGATATATTGATGACTGTTACTTGTAATAATCACCAGTACACCTTCAAGCAACTAGAAATATGATCTTTCATATTTCTTAGCCAAGATATCGATATTACCCAAAATGGATAC